>JANIMX020000025.1:5322401-5332869 GCA_024582655.2 Erythroxylum kunthianum
AACTCACCCCAAATTGCGACGATGTTTTCAGGTAATTGAGGAGACCTTGTTTAAGGAAATCTAGAAGTGATCTAGTTTTAGCTCCAAGAATGGCTCAAAGGTCTGAACAACTGATGTCTATAGGAAGGGTCCTTAGATTGTTTTGTTAGTGTATTTTTTTGGAAAGATTTACAACTCCTATGCTTGTTCAACTTGAACTTTTGTTGTATTAACATTGTTTCAATTATAAATGGAAACGAAAATTTCATTAGTACAATACTATGATTTTTATTTCTGTATGATGCCGCCATAGTAACTGTTAGTGAATGCTCTAGCACGCCACTTTCGTAGGGTATGCACTTGGATATCCATAGGATGTTCGGGTGTATGCTTTGTGGGAGAGAGGTGTTACACTTATGCAGTACATGCTTTCCCTTTTCTTTATCTTTTCTTGAAATTTTCTCTAGCTCTTTGATGACCCATAAAATTAATTGAATAAACTCCTTATTTCTAAAGCATTGCTTCCTATATAATAAACATACTTTGCAATTCAATACATTCCATTTGTTCTTTATAGTATTGTAGCTCATTTGAAATGGACCATATTTAGGAGGCTATGATTTAATAATAAATTGCATAAGGAAACTTTCACTCATTTCCATGCTCATAGATCTTAATCTTACTATTGTATTTTTCATTTCGGTGATATGCTCGTACATAATTCGAGAACCATGGATCTTTATAGTGGTTAAAATGCCCATTAAAGTCCTAGCAAGTGACTTATCGGCAGAGTCAGACTGAGAAATATCTTCAACAAACTCAGGATATTCCTTAGCACTTTCAGTTTTGAGAATTGTAGCCTTAATGCTACTAGTTGCAGTCATTCGCATAAATAATAAGCTTAATCTATTTGGTCTTTCTTAATGTTTATAGAAAGATTTTTCCTTTGCACTACTAGTATCAGTAAGAGCAAAAAGCTTATTGTTTTGGGAGTGTCAAGTCAAGACCTAGGATTCCTAGGTTAAACTGAACTTGTTCACAATATTAAGTAAAATTAAGCCCATTAAACTTCATAATAGGTAAAGTTTGCGAGTGAACTGTAATAGAATATTTTAAATGTTCACACGTTAATGCTTTGAGTCATAATTTAATCACATAAATATAATCAAGTAACAATCATATTAACAATATGAATATATTGTGGTTCTCCTTTAAGTGAAATAATAATACACAAATAATATAAATTAATGCTTAGTATTATATTTTCATTATTGGTGATTACATATACTATAATTATATATGTTTGTTACCTTTAAATATACTAAACATATCTAATGAAGTCTACCAATTAATCACAACCACGTTGATCGATATAACATTAGCTAATTAATCTTTGGACAATTCTTAAATATTTATGAACAATGAATTTTAGTATACTTATTAAATATATATCATTATGTTATTTCAATCATAAGTACCATATTATTATAGGTAACTAATTATTATTATTTAATTTGATATTTATGAAAACTTTATAACTTGGTCGCTTTGGAGACTAATAAATCACTAATTGATTATTAATATAAAATATTGCATAATAAGAAAAACACAATGTATTTATGCAATGGCTAAAATAATATAATTTATGGCTTAAAGAATATATATTACTATTATAATAATATTATTTTGGACATGTTTTAGTTTAGTTATATTAATATTGTTTTTATTTATTTTATTTTTAATGGATAAGATATATTTTATAGTTATAAAGATTATCTTTACCTAGACAAGAATTCATAATCAATACAATAATTAAAAATTCAAGTATGCTTTCATTTTATAAATATTTGTTCTTAATCATTTATTACATAAGGATGGCATGTGTCAATTTTATCATCATTTTATCATAAACTTATCCAAGATCATTTAAAATAGACTTAAATATAACTATTACAATAATCCTCAACTACAAATATATTTGTTTTAATCAATCTTTAAAGTGAAAAATTATTGATTTTTAAAATAATAATACGATATCACATGTAATCTTTACGTATGTAATAATGTAAACTTTACATTTAAAATTTCCTAGATTTTAAAATCTAATAAAAAAACAACAAAACAAACCCAGTATCTTCACTTTGCGAGGGTTGAACGAGGGACATCAATTGTACGCAATCTTTCCCTTATATTTTACAAAGAGACTATTTTTATGACTCGAATTTGCGATCTTTCAATCACAAAGGAGCAACCTTACCAGTTACTCCAAAGCTTGCCCTTATTTTAAAATCTAACAGTTTTCATAAAATAAACAATATATCAATAAAGGATCCTTTTGAATTTTAAAGTAAGATAAACTTATGATAAAACAAGATTTTGATTTTCTCTATCCTAGTCTTTTTCTTGCTATTTTTAGAGTTTGAGGTGAAATAAAACAAAACTTAAATAGGTAGAAAGAGAAAGGAGTTTCTTGAACTCAAAAACATCTTTTAACTATTTTTCTTTTATTTGACGCTCTATCAATGTAAAAATTAAAAAATCATTTTATTTAACTAATAATTAAAAAATTAAATCGGTTAGTTTAATCCTAAAATTTTTTAATTGATTAACTTTTTAGTTCAATTTACCTTAATAATTCTTGTTATTAAAAACTAACCAGTTTATTAATTAACTAGTTGATATTTATAAACTAACCGATTTTTATAAATCAGAATAAATCAATTTGGTTTTATATGATAGTGTTTTTTCTTCAATAAACTTCAACTTATTTGAAATACGAATGATCTCTTTCTTAAATTTTATTTTAAATTAATTTATTTTATTTAATCTTTAATACCAATTAAACCTTTAAATTTTAAACTCCTTATTTTATCGATTTAATTTTTGTTCTAATTTTTAAAATATTGTATTTATCAATTGTCTGCTTTCATGTGACAAATAAGATTTAAATAGTTACATAACTAAACCACAAAATACGAGCCACACATTATCCCACGTCCTTTATGTCGTGTTGGTAGGGGCAGGGTTATTTTGCAGACTCAATTGCTTTTCTTAAGGCAACAATTCAGAAGTGATCGACTTTATTGTACATTTCTTAACTTCTTTTTCCCCGAAACAGAGAAAAAAGGTCCAAAACTATTCCTACATGTGTTTTATCCCTGAGCATAGGAGGTTTTGGAAGAAGATATTTTGAGAAAGAGATAGCAAGAAAAATAAAACATTGGCGAGAGAGGCTTTCCTGTAGGATAATTGGGCACCCGAACAACATTTTCTAGGCAGATCAGATCATACGAAACTTTACCATAATCATGCTTTTGATGGCTAATCATCAAAACTCGTGCAAAAACTGATTCTATATTTGACTGATAATACTTTGTAAAATCACTGAAAAGAGCAATAGTATAAACATTTAGCCCGTGACAAATTTTCTATGGATGATTCCAAATTGAGTGAAAAATGCTTTGTATAAATATAAAAAGTAATTAAGATGTTAGATTTAATTCTCATTTTCATATCAATCCAAATTAATCTGAAGTAAATGTTGGATATGACGAAAGTCGAGGTTAAAAGTTCACTCTTTTTTGTTCTCATTTTCCTAGAGCCAAAGTATGAACAGTTCAGCCAAGATGACATTTCTTTAAGATTACATCGCTAGACCAAAAGATCAGAAATTCAAGCCTTTGGCAACTGTGTCTCAGCTTCTTGCCTGCTTTTCTGCGACTCAAACTTATCTATAGCCACCTGAAGTTCATCTGTTCCTCCAACAGCCCTCATGGTGTAGAAATACACTCCAAAGACAAAAGCTGACAACCCTCCAGCAACAACCAAATTCTTGGTCTTAGGTGCAAGGCTACCATATCCCAGAACTCCAGCCATCTTACAATCAGAATCCTGCACTAGACAACTACTTTATGTCACCGTAGGAGAAAGATCAGCAAAAAAACACAATTTATTAGTCTATATTACGACAAAGATTGATATGTTCTTGCAATTTTCCAAAAAAACACAATTTATTAGTCTATATTACGACAAAGATTGATACGTTCTTGCAATTTTCGTGCATTGATTTTTGTTAGTATATGCTTGCAAAATGCAAGGATCTTGGGTGAGTACTCCAGGGGGAAGTGAACTTTGGAATCTCTAAACACCAAGATAAAATAAAGATAAAGAGACTTGGGTTCATCATTTAACTTGTGCAGTGCGGATCAGTCCCCGCTCTTAAATCAAGCAGAATCTAGCACATAACAGACATCATACAGCATAACTCGTGGAAAATACACCATAATTATGACACTTCAATAATACACCAGTCTAGATCACTACTCACATATATATATTCAAAGTCAGAAACAGGGCAGAAACCCACAAAATTGGCCGCTTCCATCAACAATGTGCCTCTAAATCATCACCATAAGTTTGACTGGACACAGTTTTCAAAGACACGTTACAATTTCAATATAAGGAAGAAACTGAATTGGTGGTCGCATATTCTCAAATGAATTCGAAGCTCATATTCACAACAAAACTCCCAAACAAAAAGTGGCATAAAAACACTTAAAATTGGCACTTGTTTTGCAACAATTTACCGAAATAGGTAAGGCAAAGTGATGGCGTTGATAGGCGAGAAGGCGGCTAGGGATAACAGCTGAGTTTTCTGAGCGAGTCGGTGAGATAATCTGAGATGAAGTTGAGGAGAACCAATATGCTGTCACTCTGAGCTACATTAAAACGACACCACTGAAGTTGATGAGTGCACTAATAAGATTCAAAATTTAATAAATAAAAAGGACATGGATAAAAATAATTATTTATTATGAACGCTTACAATAAAAAAAGTACGAAACACTCACTTTGGATAATGCACTATAATGTGAAAAATTTATGAATACAAGAATTTGCAAAAATTTCTAACTGTTTTAATGATATGAAGGTTATCACCTCAGTTGATCGATGATATAGCTATTATACTGGAAATGATGGACACCTTCTGTCAATGTGTTCTCCCATTTATATTTTAATCTAGCCCTACTATTGGTTTCATATCCAAAATAACCTTTGGCCTACTTCTAGTTTCCAAACATCAAAGAATGGAACATCATAAAGAATGATGTCAGTTGCCACAGAATAGAAAATTTAAAGAGGCTACAGATGGAGAATATATTTACATAGGTAACACAACTACTGCGTGTCTCTTAAGATGTCAAATAAACAAAAGATTACCTTCACAACCTGATGCCTTATCTAGTCTCACAAAACAGAATGTTGAACAAAAGAGGAATATGCAAATGGTTACCACAGAAGATTATATTCACAATAAATTTGGTAACTGGCAAGTTACCAAACAGACAAATTATACTGAAAAAGCACATCAAAATACAATTCATCACGAGTAGAAGAGAATACAGAAGCACAACTTTCGTCCCCACATCACAACCACCAGATCAAATGACACATCATGCAATCACATAACCAACGGAGAATCAAATGCATATGCCAGGAAGACTAATGCTCATGGTGAAGAGAATACAGAAGCACTACTGCTTACCTGTGAAGAAAAGACAACTGTAGGAGAAGATGAAATCACACCCAGAAGATGACAGGGGGTTTGAAATCACACCCAGAAGATGAATTAACAGGGGGTTTGAAAATAACTGTAGCAAAATTGATACACAATTAACAGGGGGTTTGAAATCACACCCAGAAGATGAATCAAATTCGAATATGAAAACCCTAACCCAATCGAGATATAAATCCAGCAGAGAATAATAGCCAAAACCAGAGGAACTAAAACACGCATATGAAAAGCTATTGATACCTGATGGACAAGCTCCACTGGATACGTTCCTTCAAAGCTAGAGACTGACGAAGCGAAGACTCGCTCGGTCGCACCACAGAGAAACACAACACTCTCTTGCAACGCAGACGCAGAGAAAATAAGAATCGCTCGCAACAAGTTAGAGGAAGAGAAGAGAAACGCTCGCAAGAACTGAGACGAAGCCAAAGAATGATTTTGCGAGGCGCAAGGTAGACGAAGACCACCGATGGGTGTTAAACGATGGACTAATTAACCCGTCTGTTTTCATGGGTTTATTAGTCCCGTAGATAGTAACATTTAATCTAATCCTGGATAATATAATCCTATGTTATAAGTGTACCAAACATGGGTCACACTATATAGTACATTTGTCCCAGGACAATATTAATTATCCCAGGTACCAAACACCACCTAGGTGTACATACCTCCCCTATCTGATCATGACCCTACATTGTCCTTCCATACTGGCATTCCATAAGTAAGTTGTCAATGGTCTTTACCACAAGTCTCAGGATGCATAGGTGAGTAGCCAAATATATGATCATTACATTGAGGGGGTGTTTAGTTTGGAATTATCACAGATAATTTTGGTTATGTGATTATCAGATAATCATATAATCATGTTATGTTAGTCAAAACATAACTTAATATTGTTTTGTTCAACATTAGATAATATAATATAAATTTGTTTGGTTGAAGGTTATGTTGTATAATCAGATTAAGTATTTGACTTAATTGTCTTTAGTTATTATCTTTTTAATTGTTTGCTTTATACATTAATATTCAGATTGAACCAGAAATTAGTATATAATTATAGAATAAA
Organism: Erythroxylum kunthianum; assembly: GCA_024582655.2. Lineage (NCBI taxonomy): Eukaryota > Viridiplantae > Streptophyta > Magnoliopsida > Malpighiales > Erythroxylaceae > Erythroxylum > Erythroxylum kunthianum. The sequence goes on from JANIMX020000025.1 coordinate 5,329,019, forward strand.
ATAATTTAAAATTTAACTTTATAATTCTAAAATAAAATAATTTAAAAATTAGTATATAAAAATACTTAATTCTGATTTTTATGATTTTTAATTATACAAATTTTAAGGTTAAAATTATAAATATATAGATTAACAGCACCCTAACTTGATCTCCCTTTTTTTTGTTAACTGCGTATTTTATAACTTCTTTTGATGGGTTGTCTTCCAAATGAACCGTCCTTATTTGGCCGTTCTTCCGTTGTTGCAGTGCCTGTGATTTTATTGCATTTTCTAACCTTTTTTTTTTTACTTTCGTGTACTAGGATAAATATTCACGAAGACGTCTTCAAGCTATGACGCAGGAGAGGAGGCAGTTGTTGAATTATCTCAGAATAACTGACTGGGATTCATACTCCTTTATCTCAAAACTTGATCTCCGGGATAATCCAAGTTACAAGACCAAACTTAAATACTAGAGTGAGAGACCGGACGAAAATGTTAAAATATCCTTCATATTTTTAAATAAAACAACGACTCTGTTCATGATAATTTTTCATATTGGTAAGAATATTTTTATCCTAAATAACAAAAGTAGAGAACAATAAAAAAAAATCCCTTATTCTTAAATAACCTAAGTGAACAGAGGTCCTGTTACATTATTCCCAAATACTGTTGTGACAATAATGTGAAATTATTTCGGTAATTTTATAACTTCAAACCAAACACAATAATATTATATAACTTATAACACATAATTATAATAATATAAAATTACCCTAAACCAAATGTTACGTGTTGATAAAGTTGAATTCTCCCTACTTTAAATAGATGCCTTGAGTTTCACGAGGACATTCGAGTTTGTAATCTCCTTAATATGCCTTCATAATCACTGATTTTCAATCTGTAAGGGGCAATAGAAATGCCAAGATATAACATGTATTTGACCCAGAAGTTATGTGAAAAAATAGAATAATGTTTCAACTTTTGTTTAGTTAGAGACACAATTTTTTAGAAACAAAGCAAAATAAAAATAACCTTTTATTTTGTTATTCCATTATGGATTTATTATGTATTGATTATCACATGTTTATATGATATGATTCATGTTTCTATATCAAATCTGGTGCATTGGTTATTGTTCCGTTCTTAAGATTGATTACAGTGGTGAGTTCATTTTGGTATAACAAAAAAGTCATGTGAGGTCACTTCGGTGGAACACAGCCATCCACTTGACTGTTCGGACAAAACAGGAACATGACTCGTGTCATGTACCTTTGCTCCAATCAATACAAGCAAATACTAATAACACGGTCATTGAAGTTAAGATGACGATTCTTCAAATAACGGTAACGGTAAAGTTATTATTTTTTATTAAAAAGTTATATATTTAAATTATGAAAATATTTTTTTTATAAAAAAATATAATTGATGTCGTTGATTTAATTTTAAAAAATTACGTTTTTAAAATAAAACACCTGTAAATAAGTTGTTATCAATTATGCTATCTTTTCCTCTGCTAGTTAGGACTTGGTCAGCAGCTGTACTAACTATTAACAAATTCGACCATGGAAGTGTCTACCTTTTATGCGAAAAATCAAGTTAATTTCTCGGAATTAACAACAGAAACGTAACTTGGAGAATCAATGGCTTTGCAGTTTATGTACAACAGATCTGGAAAAACATTAGTCATCCTCCATAGTTGAAGATGAAATTCCTAGAGAGGAGGCAAATGTGGCAGTAGTGTCTCCATTGAGATATTTCTTTAGCCTGTTCAAGTCATCAGCAACATCAAGCATTGTAGGCCTAATGGAGGGAGAGACCTGAGTGCAAAGTATACCCAATTCAATCAACTCTGATACTGCAACTTCCCACATCTTCTTGACCTCAGGTGGCTCATTTCTTGAAGCTCTAACTAGGGATGAGTCTATCACTCTTTCAACTCGGCCATGGTAGTGATTTTTCGCCCACTTATGCAGGTTCAGCCCACCAATAAACATGTCATCCGTTGGTCTCTTTCTTGTCACCATCTCAAGAACTAGAATCCCAAAGCTGTAAACATCTCCCTTTGTTGATGTGGTTGATCCAAACCCATATTCTGAATCATAGAAATTTCAGAGTAAGGTTTATGACCTGTTCTTTGTATCAAATGGAGAAGTTGCAAGCCAAAATTACCAGTAGTTACTGAAAGAAGGAAAAATTGTATTATTGGAACCATAACAAGGATGTTTGACCGGAAAGACATAATCCAGCAATAATTATGATTGGTAATTCATTCTACGGGCATCATAATTATGAGGGACATTCTTAGGCAAAGCTCAATTCAATCATCAATTTTCTGCTTGAATCTTCATTACTATTCATTTTCCTGAAGACATTAGAGCACTATTTGGCTAAAAGAAGAATCTTTAACACGCATGTGTTCCTGAAACTGCTTTAACAAAAACCAAGGGACAGAATAATGAAGATCGTTTTTCAGTTCTTCAACAAGATGTAATTCTGACTATTTCCCACTTTGTTATTGAATTGAGTGCGACTTTTCATTGAAATTTTGTATCCTGGTTTTCTAAATTCTGAAAGCTAAGGAAGATTTAGTACCTGGTGCAATATATCCAATCGATCCACATAACAAATTTGCTGTAGAATTCCCCATGTTTTCAACAGCCCCACCAGTTCCACCTCCAACAGTCATAACCAGCTTTGCAATACCAAAATCAGAAACCAAAGCTGTCATATCATCATTGAGAAGAACATTGCTTGGCTTCAGGTCACAGTGTATAACTTTAACAGGCGAGTGGTGATGCAAATAGGCCATTCCTTCAGCTATGTCACTGCAAATGTTCACCCTTTGGGTTAGAGTCAAATCTGATGAACCAGAACGCAAATTATCTGTTCCTGAATGCGGATAGAGACGACTTTCCAAGCTTCCATTTGCCATGTATGGAAGAACTAGAGCTTTGAAATCGGGAAGACTACATGCTGTTATAATCCTCATCAAGTTTCTGTGTCGAATCCTCTTCAACACTTGACATTCCCTGTTGAAGCTCTTTGTTGAGTTTCCAGTTTGTAAATGCAAAACTTTTACAGCTATAAGTGTCCCATCTGAAACAGACCCTTTATAGACTCGTCCATAGCTACCTGTGCCGATCAGTCTCTGAGCATCGAATCCTCCAGTGGCTTCTGATAACTCCCTGTATGTAATTCTTGGAAAGTTATGAATCAGTTCAGGGGCTGTTGAGCTTTGTCTTGCTGTCTCCATTTCCATCGTGTTTCCAGATGAAACCATTTTCATTTGACGAATTGCAATGACACAACATACTGTGCACAAGCATAGTGATGCAACTATGCCCAAGACAAAAATGATCAAGAACTTCTTTGAATGAAACCAGTGCTTTTTCTCAAAACAAGTAAGCTTGCCAGAAACTGCAACGCAAAGATTAGGATTTCCAGTTAAAGATGCATTTTTGATAGAGTCGAAGAGGCCACCAGATGGAATTGGCCCTTCAAAGTCGTTGAAAGAAAGATCGATGAAGGTGAGGGTGCGAATCCGATTGAGGCTTTGTGGGATTTCTCCAGATAGTTTGTTGACTGAAACATCTAACGTTTCGAGGTTTCTTAAATCTCCCAGTGATTCAGGAATGTGACCTTGGAGAAAATTACGGGACAAATTTAACATCCTCAACGCAATGCAGTTTGATATCAGAGGAAAGATACTTCCATTGAAGTTGTTGGATGAAACATCAATCTCCTGAACATTTTCAAGCTTGCTGAGTACAATAGGTAACTGTCCTGAAAGATAATTGTGGGAAAGATTGAGAAATATTCTGATCTCACGTAGTCTAGATATTTCAGGAGAGATGCTCCCTGTCAATCTG
>JANIMX020000025.1:5453774-5465053 GCA_024582655.2 Erythroxylum kunthianum
TATTAGGAGTTGTTTTCCTATTCCTTTTATTAGGAGGGTTCTATCTCCTATATATAGCTTATGATCATTAGGCATAAAGATAATGAATTTTATCAAAGAACTATTCAGTTTTATTCTTGTCTTTTGGCTAAACAACCATAGACATTATTTCGACTTTTCTTGAGCGTTATACTTAGGATTGGCTTGGGCTAGGACAAAGGCTAAATGACCTACGTTCTAGAGGGTTAGAGATCCTTAAATAAGGTGATCTAATCCACATCTATCGTGTGTGTGTGTTAAGTGCTTCGCAAGTTAGGGCTTGTTGTTGGATTTAGACTTAGGTCCTCAACACAATATCTGGTCATTAAAACAAGCAACATGTTGTTGAATGCAAGGTGATTGGATACAGTAATAAATCTTGCACACCACTTAATAGAAAGTAGAGAAGGTCCTTGAAATTATTTGCAGTACATAGCACCGTCCTTGCAATGACAAAAGTAAACAACTTGTGTATCTAACATTATACTGGCCTTAAGGTCAGAGTATTTCAGAACAAAATTTCTAATTAGTTGGATATCAGAGTTGTCTCCCCTTCAAACACTAATAACTTTCTGTTCCACCATACAAATCCAATGAGAGAGCAAACCTGTAATGATTGCTCTGTTACGTCATTCCTTCAATTTCTGCTTCTATGCCCTATATACATATCCCCAGGATGTCAAATCATTGACAATTATTTTTCATATCCTTTTGCTGGTGAAGGGAGATGCAGAAAATTAACTATGTGATGTGCTGTATTGAGCTTTGTTCTATGCCTTCATTGCGTTCTGTCTCATATGGGGTTCTTTTCTCTTACTTGGACAGGTCCAAATCTGGGCCAGTAGTAACATACAAAGGGAAGAAAGGTCATGCATGGGAAAGTGGGATGTCCAATCAATGGCGACATCTTCCTCGGACATTTATGGACCAGAACAGTCAGATAGAAAAGATGGAGTACCTAGGCATGTCTTATTTGCCTTTGGAAATCCTGTCAGATGTCGAATCATTTGGATAACTTTGCGTCTTCAGCGACCTGGATCAAATTCTATTAATTTTCAGAGAGACTTCGATCTTTTATCACTAGATGAGAACCCCTTTGCAGAAGTAAATCGACGTGCCTCATTTGGTGGATCAGTAGGGAATGACCCATGCCTCCATGCAAGAAGAATTCTAGTACTTGGAAGTCCAGTGAAGAAAGAGATGGGAATGGCAACTCAAGGGCCTGACCAGGTGAAACTCAATACTTGGTTGGAGAGAGCTCCTCAATTGAATAGATTCAAGGTATGAGACCTGCTTCCATGTTTGATTGGATAGATCTCCAACGTTATTTCTAGCTGTATGTTATGAATTGCTATTGACAAAACCTATTTTCTTTAAGGTCCCAATTGAGGCTGAAAGGCTACTGGATAATGATCTTAACTTGGAACTCTATTTAGCTCCTGCTTCTCCTTTGATTGCTGGATTTCGCCTCGATGCATTCAGTGCAATAAAGCCTAGAATTTCTCATTCTCCTACGTCAGATTTTGACATATGGGATACATCTGTAACATTTTTAGAGGACAGACAGATTTCTCCAGCTGTGCTGTATATTCAAGTATCTGCACTCCAGGTATTCTCGCTTGGACTATGCCATTGTGCAACTTCAATGGGATTGTAATTTTGATTTGCACGTCTAGAAATATAACTACAAACCAATTATTTTTCAATTATATCTTTCCACAAGTAATTCTGTCAATACAGGACTAGAGCTTTTAAAAAAAGCTACAATCAATTATTCGTTTGTGCTACTTTTACAATGCTGCACTTAATGTACATGTAAACTTGCATACACTTTGACCTTATTTCTTGTAATTAGTCCCATTTTTTCCTCCTAATTAACAGCCAAGTTCATGTTTCAAACAACTGATTGAAAAACCACCCAAAAATGTTTCAGGAACCCCACAATATGGTGACTGTAGGAGAATATCGACTTCCAGAGGCTAAGGCTGGAACTGCCATGTACTTTGACTTCCCGAGACAGATACAAAGTCGCAGAGTTACATTCAAACTTCTGGGAGATGTTGGAGCTTTTGCAGATGACCCGGCAGAACAGGATGATTCTGGTTTAAGAAATGCACTTTTGCCTGCTGGGTTATCTCTGTGTAACAGAATCAAGCTATATTACTATGCTGATCCTTATGAACTAGGAAAATGGGCTAGCCTTTCCGCAATTTGAATGCCTTTTCTAAATACACTTAAGATTTTGTGCCTTGTTTGTAATTGGTTACGAGTGTGGTCCATAAAAACATGATTTTGTTGTATATTAGGCAGATTATATTGGACCCAATTCATTCATGTAACACTAGAACTGAACTGCTGTTCAATTCAGGATTGTCATGTATTGAAGACAAATTTTGTAAATTATTGGCATTGTCGGCTTGAAGTTTTCAGTCAGTAACTGCATTTCTCAAAAAATTAAATAAATCTTGAAGAATATCTCCTATTTGTGGAGTTAAGGTGCTTTGATAATAACAAGTATTGTTCTTGTTTATATCTGCTATTTGTGTTTAGTTAGTTGGAAGACTACTTCCCAACTTTCAGCTTTATTTTCAGACATTCAATAAAAACAATTATTAAATCAAAGATAAGCTGCCATATTAAAGAAAAGATACAAGCTTTTAGCTTTTGGGTGCATAGTTAATGAACACGTAAAATTGTAATAAAAAAATAAAACAAAAGCAGAACAGACTCGGGCCAAGAACCCTAATTCTTATAGGGCCTAAAATTGCATCTAAAACCCTATTTAAGCACTTCTTATACCTCCCCTTCGTGAGCCGTCCCCTTTCTCTCTTCATCAACTAAACTGCCTCTGCGAAAATGGTGAGTCTTCTTCATCCAATTGTTATCTCACACAATTGTTTTGAAAGATAACTAATTGAAATCTGCTTGTAGCGGAAAATGGATTATAGTATTGTTTCTTCGAAATTGGGCATGGCTTCAGAATACATTTTGCGATTCCGTTGTTGGTTATTGTTCTGCTGTTTTTTCTTGTTAATTTATTAAGGGCGCATGAACAAAGTTTTGATCTTTTTGGTTTTTTCTCATCACAGGTCTTTGTCAAAGCTCAGAAATCAAGGGCTTACTTCAAGAGGTTTCAGGTCAAGTATAAGAGAAGAAGAGGTATTGCAACGATTTAATGTGCTAATGGGTTTATTTTGATTGTTTCTGTTCATGTAGCTCAACTGTTTTTACTTTTTGGGATTGGATACAGATGGGAAGACCGACTACCGTGCCAGGATTCGCCTGATTAATCAGGACAAAAACAAGTATAACACTCCAAAATATCGATTTGTTGTCCGATTTGTATCCTTTTGATCAGCTTGTTACGTTTTAAAGTATGTTTCCTTTGCTTTATATGCATACATTGCTTGAATGATAGCTAGTGATGTGTGTATGAAGGTGGGAGCGTGTGCATGTGGGTTATCCAGGCGTGTAAATTGATTGCAACCGTGGATTTAGAGTTTATTTTGTTCCATCTTAAATGAAAATAAATATTTTGAATGGTATTGGAACATGCATAGATATGATATAGTTATACTGCAGTATTCGGCTGTTTTTTGACTGTCAATGTACCTTTAACATAATTTCTAGAGCAACAAGGATATTGTCGCACAAATAGTATCAGCTACTATTGCCGGTGACTTGGTTCTCGCTGCAGCTTATGCTCATGAACTTCCTCGATATGGACTTGAAGTAGGTCTTACAAACTATGCAGCAGGTAAGTTGTCATCTGATCAACAATGATTCTTTACCTAACAATGAAAATTGTTGACTTCTGTTTAATGTTTATCTGAAAAATGGGCCAGCTTATTGCACTGGACTTCTCTTGGCTCGCCGTGTGTTGAAAATGCTTGAGATGGATGATGAATATCAAGGCAACGTTGAGGTACATGCTGCAAAATTAAACCTCACCCTTATGAATAAAAGAGCACCAAACTAACATTCTTCTTTTCTTACATTGAGCAATCAATTGGGTAATTTTGTGCAATGATTTATATATAAGAAACTAAGGTGCTAAAATGGCTTCCATGATCAGGCCACAGGAGAGGATTTCTCTGTAGAACCAACAGAAAGGAGACCCTTCCGTGCTCTGCTGGATGTCGGGCTAATCAGGACCACAACTGGAAATCGTGTGTTTGGGGCTCTGAAGGTATCTAAAAGGATAGTTGTTATATGTTTCTTCTTATTTTGAAAAATAAATGATTTCATTTGCTAAGGATCACCCTTACACAACATTACAATGAGTATCTCCCACAACTTCTGTTATTCAGTTGTGGGAACCTCAGACTAATGTATAGGCTTATACAATGGAAAAGATCTATTTTTACAAATGCCATCTGATTCTCATTTCTGGACTTGCCTCTTCATGTGTTTTGTGTATCTTTAATATCTCTCTGATCCAACAAATAGTATTATGTGTTAATATACACTTGTCCTGTGACATGTCTCTGTAACTCCTGTAATTTCTTTCGCTCCGTATTGACTAAATGCAATAGTTAAAAGCTGTTCTAATGATAACCATATCCATCCTTATTCTACTGATCAACTCATTAGGCCAGTTCAGTATTTCTATCTATTCAGTCACCCCACAAAAGACATTCCAAATTTGTTGGATTCTAGACCAGAGAGTAGCTGAATATTGTTATTGGAAAAAAAGATGAGAAATGGTTTCAGGCTTGGACTTACAGAGGATACATAGCTGATCTACCTGGCCAAAGCATCTGTCTTTCGTCCTTAATCTCTGTTTTGCTGCCAATCAGGTAATAAATGATGCTTTAGGAATTAGAGTTTTCTCCGAAACCACCTTGTACCATTGCACACCTTATCAGAGGTAGGTCTGAAGATCTTCATGCATGAGGGATATAGTATTCAGACAACCTTTACACTCCTCTGGTACTACACTTCCAGCTCTGCCCCTGTATGACTGCTTTTACCTTGGTTCTGAGTGGAAACCTCAAACCTGAGCCCTAATTGGTTTAATTCCTCTCTAAGGATGAGTGGACTTCCATTAGTCCAGTTATCAAACCAAAGCCATGTAGAAAACTCATTCCTCACTTGGTATTTGATGTAGGGATAAATCAAACCCTATTCCTTAGAATCTGGATGAAGCTCCAGGACTGCTCCTTTCCTATTTTTAATTGTCAGATTGACTTCTCCTTTAGATAGTATTCATTTACCCATTTTGACCAGAGAGTTTCCTTGTCGCTGCATATTCTCCAAATTCTTTTAGCAATAAATACTGTTTGAATCATTTGAAAACATAAGCTTTCCCACTTTATCTTGGCACCCTTTGAGTTTTCTGGTTTACTAGACCACAGGAAGTTCCTCGTGCACTTTTCAATTTACCTGTTCAATCTCTTTGGCGAAAATAGATGTGAGCTCCAATGAGTGTAAATTCCTCCAAACTGAGGAAATAAGTTGCAATCTTCTTGCATAGGTTAGGAATCTGTTCTGCCAAGCATTAATCTTGTTTTTAAACTTTTCCAGAAGTTGGTAGCAGTCTTTATACGTTGGTCTTCATACCTTGGTTAAATGCGTCTTTTGATAAGTTATAAATCATTAAAATGGTATGTTTTACTCTGGCAATTAGCAAACTCCTTTTGAGATGGCCTTATTTACCTTTTCCCTAAGAGTATGCTTGTCCTGATCATACAGATTGAGAACCCATTTCTAGGTCTGTTGTTTCATGTGTTGTTCTTTGACCGAATTCTAGTCAACTTGCTTACCATTTATGTTTTTGAAATATTTTTCTTGCATTGTTCATTGAATAGTCTGCCTTTTTTTGTAGGGTGCTCTAGATGGTGGTTTGGATATTCCTCACAGTGATAAACGTTTTGCTGGCTTCTCCAAGGATGGTAAACAGCTTGATGCTGAGGTTCACCGCAAATATATCTATGGCGGACATGTTGCTGCATACATGAGGGTAATTTCAAATCACTTAAACATCTGCTAGATCTTTGAAAATGTTGCGTTTGTTCAGTTTACCCACAAGTTCTTATAGGAATGTCATCATCCTCTTTTAGACTTTGATGGAGGATGAACCAGAGAAGTATCAGTTGCACTTCAGTGAGTACATCAAGAGAGGAATTGAGCCTGATGGCATGGAGGCCTTGTACAAGAAGGTCCATGCTGCCATTCGTGCTGATCCCACAATCAAGAAATCTGAGAAGCCACAACCTAAGGAGCACAAGAGGTTTGTTATTTAATTGATGGGGAAATATTTGGTAATGTGTGATTTTTACTTTAGTAATCAGCAAGAGAGTTGTGATTATCTACAAATCATTAGTAGAAGGAACCAATCGTCCGCCATGTTTATGAGTACGAAAACACCAGATTAACTTGTTTGCTTCAAGGATTGGTCATTAACCTTCACATAATTCCTTGGATTTAAAATTCAATTTGCTTTTCTGCAATGGTATGTGCTAACAGATCTTGTTTCGTGTCATTTGTTCACAAGCTCATCATACTGAATCTTTTGCGGGTTTGAGCATCTTTCATTGATGTTATGTGTGATGTAGGTATAACGCAAAGAAGCTGACATACGAGCAAAAGAAAGCTTCGTTGATCCAGCGTTTACAAAACCTTAACTCGGCGGTGGCTGATGATGACGAGGATGAAGAGTGAAACTATAAGTAGGCAGGCATTATAGTTCTCAAACATCACATCTCTTCCTCAGTGCACATGCTACTACTTCAATCTATGAAGCTAATTTTTGTTTATTTTTTCTTGCAAAATTTTCTTCTTTTGGAACTTGGAGCTTGGGTATGGAAAACAAAATTTCATTTTTGAGTTATAGTCCTTCTATTAGTTTATTTCTTTGTGGTTTATTAATATTTGTCTTCATTGTGAATTATGTATTGTTTGTTGTAAGCCAAGCTTGTGAATTGCCAATTTGCATCGGAGGACTGGTACGACTTGTTAGGTTCAATGGCATTTAACAAAACGCATTTGCACGACTACTCAGTTTTGTCCAGTCTCCATTTATGTGGATTGGATATGCTTCTTCGTATTGAATATTCCATTAACGTTTCGGAATCTTTTTCTATGAAAAGGTAACAATGATCACACCTGTGAACAAAAGAAATGAGTGCTGTAAGCTGATACAAACTTTCTATTTAACGTGATAGAGCCGCGCCCAAGTGATGGAAAAAGAGATCAAAATCTGAGCAAAGAGCCGAGAAACAGGTCCACTAGCACAACAATACTAAAACCTTATCTACTAGCAGCCAATAGATTTCCATCATCCTTGTCCTTTGACATGTCGAGACCTCAGAAGCCAGAACACTATCATTAAAATGAAAAAAAGCCATCTCACTCCCTTCAATTCAACCAAAATCATGGTTTATTCAGTCAACATAATACCAGCAGCTTCTGCAACTCCCATCTCAACCAATTCTACATATGTTCCATTTCCAAGGTCTAAAGCTGTGTGCATTTGCAGTGGCAATTTGAAGTCTGTTTCGCAAAGCAAATTTGTGCACCGCAGGTTAGTCTTTTTGCCTTGAAGACCGAGTATAGAGCAAATGCTTTTTAGATAACTATTTTCATATAGTTTTTCAGTATCCTCACTTTGAACAGAGGTTTGTACTGCAGGTCTTTGGCATTGGGATTGAGTGGTGTAGTTCTGGGCTTAAACATTGGTGGCTCCAGCGCAATTGCTGCTAGAAGGCAACCACCACCTCCACCAGGAGAGAAAAAGGACCCAAATGTGAGTGGTGTACAGGCAAAAATAATTGCTAGTAAGAAGAGGAAGGAAGCCATGAAAGAAGCTATAGCCAAATTAAGAGAGAAAGGAAAGACTGTCAAAGAACCTTCCGAGTAAAGCAATAACTTGATAATTCAATACCTGTAGTTGTTTGATCCTGCCTTTTAAATTCCAAGGAGAAGTGGAATTCATACATATATGCATCTCCAATAAAGTACTTGAGAGTGAATCCATCATTTTGCACTTCCCTAGCTCATCCTTTGGCATACTTGTCTTTTTGTTTCCTATATTCCTCCTGAAATGTTCTTCAAGAGCTTAACAATGGAAGCTTAATTAATTTCTGATCCCATTATGGCAAAGAGGACCCTATTTAACTTGCTGTAAATGAGAATCAAATTTTGGACCTTTTGTTTAAAAGTAAAACTAAGAATCGAGTAATCCTTTCTTAATGTGTGTAATTTTTAAGGAGGATCATATTTGTTTAGCATTTTTTACATGTTAATTAGGTTATAGTAATTTAGATAAAAGAGAATTAGTTTCAACATAGGCCACAATCTCCCTCTTTATCTTCTTAAGTTTGACAGAAAAACTTGAATTTTATATCCTAAATTCAATACATTCATAACACCCTTTCCTTCAAGAGAGGCCATAGTAATGATGGCCATACACCTACCTACCTTCAAAAACACTTGTTAGGAGTTCTTTCTGAGTTTTCCTACTATTTTACAACATTCAATTTCAGGCATTTGTGGAAATTCTTAAATCTTGATTGATCTAATAATCTAAAAAACAGGTAAAAAAGAAATCTCATTTACCAATCCCTACTTACTTTTTCTATCCTCCAACTAACAAAGAGTTATAAGTATCAACTACTTCTTCAACAAACTCTTGCTTATTTGACTGCAACTTTTCCTTCAAATCTTCCCTTTCCACATTGTGATTTGTTCCAATCTCTTCTTTACTTCTATTTTTCCAGACTTCCAATCCTACCAAAAAGTGGATAATATAAATCAACTCCACTTTCCTACAAGCTTATAAATTTACTATGTTTTCAATAGAAAGAAGGAAAACACAATTCCACTTGCCACGTGTCAACAACCCAATTCACTAAAACAAAACTACAAAGTAGAGAGAGAGGAAAAAGACGCCAGCACAAAAAGGAAACAAATTACAGTGACAGAGAGGAGAGGTTTAGATCTGTTGACCCGAAACTCGGAGAACCAATCGGACCCACCAACTCCAGCGAAGTTATTGAATGGACAGAACGGGGCAGCAGCAGCCTGACACCGAGATGGAGGAGAGAGCGGCGGCGGAGCCGCAACAGCAACAGCAGCAGCCGCACCCTATACCCTCCGGGATCGATAATATTCCGGCGAATCTCAGCCACGGCGGGAGGTTTATACAGTATAACATATTCGGTAATATTTTTGAGGTCACTGCTAAGTATAAGCCTCCTATTATGCCCATCGGCAAAGGCGCTTACGGCATCGTCTGGTACACACACTGTTTATGTTTACTTACTTTTTGTTCTTTTCTATAAGTGCGTAAAGTGTTTCAATTTCTAATGTTATCTTTTGGAATTTCTCTTCTTACTTGGAAATGTTAATTTGGAGAATTCTAAATTTTCTCTGGTTGGTTTTTTTGGTATACTTTCTTTTCTTGTGCAGTTGTTACAAAGTTTGCTTCTTGATAAATTTGGACTAGTATGGTTGAGGTGAATGCAAGCACTTTAGTATTTGTTGTAGAAAGTTCTGATGATTTTGTGTTGTTTTGCTGTCTTGTGTGTAGCTCGTCATTGAACTCAGAGACTGGTGAGCATGTAGCAATAAAGAAGATAGCTAATGCATTTGATAACAAGATTGATGCCAAGAGAACTCTCCGTGAGATAAAGTTGCTTCGGCACATGGATCATGAAAACGTCAGTGAGTGATTAGTTACGGGTTATTGTACATATTTGTGTTAGGAATATGATTGAATTTTAGTTTTTTTTAATGTGAATTGTCTGCATTGGATAAGCTATTAAACAAAATGTCAAAAATACCTTGTCTGTTATTGATTCACGTCATTTTCATTTTTGTGCAAGAAATGACATAAACAGCAAGCTACATCCTAAAACCAATTGGGATTCCCTTTTCATTGGGAAAAAGTGTTCACTGATGACCATCTTTGGTGGATGGAAATAATTGTCAGCTAGCAGTACTTTAACTTGGAAGTTAAATACTTTCTATGTAAAGTTTTGTAAAGTCACTTCAGGAACTTGTGTCTTATCTTACCACTCTTGAATGAGAAAGCAATTGTTGCATGTTACTTTATGTAGGAATGTTCCAGTGGGAAACAAGTATATATGGTTTACCCATCTGTAAAGTTGTTTCATGAAGTTGATGATTTGTGTAAGAAAGAAAAGAACACGTATATAAGGTTCAACTGGTCAATTATTGTTGCATCTGTGAGTCATTACTAGAGCTTCTCTCAGCACATGGCACTTTATGAAATTAAAGGTGCAAATGGAACATATTCTCAATAATATACTGGATCGTTTTCCCAAAATATCATTTTCATGGAGTTGTTGGCTTGATGGTAGTTCTGGACTTTGCGTTAAAGTTTCTGTGCTGATATTGGAGTAGATTATCAAAGGAATACTGCCACTGAACTATGGCTCTCATACTTCCGAAATTGAAATTTGCTGGCTAGTCAATAGCTGTGATAGTCTTGTTTGCACTGGCTAATTTGCCATATTTTGAAGTCTAGTATAAGCTGATAACAATTTTTTGATTGTTTTTCTTAGAATTTTCAATTCACTTGTACATGTCCAACCTGTTTTTAAAGTTAATTACATTTTATTTTATTTTAAAGACTTTATAGAGATTGATACAACTGAAATGAATTACACGATTGTTCTAGAAAAATCTTTTATTAATGCCAATGTGATTTGTGGTTCAGGTTGTTGCAATCAGGGATATAATACCCCCACCCCAAAGAGAATCATTTAATGATGTTTATATCGCCTATGAGCTAATGGATACTGACCTGCATCAGATAATTCGTTCTAATCAGGCATTGTCCGAGGAACATTGTCAGGTTGGCACTGATATTTCATGCTTAGTTGTAATATTAATTGGTACTACTTTCTGTGCCATCGGAACTCTCGTACACTTCGACTATTTAGCTGTAGCTCAAGTTGAGTCTTCTTGTAAGCACTCCACATGTCTTGTGTAAGCAAAGCTTTTGATGTTGCTATTTGTAGTTGGTAGAATCTCCCTTCTTATCAATGGTTCATCCATGAGTAACTGATATGGAGACTTCTTTCTTTTGTGCTTGTTCATTCACACCATTCACCTTTAGCTTGATGATAAGCCTTCAAATGAATCAAGTGACGTTGTTCCTTGGTTTGGCTGTTATGTTGTTGTTGAGGCTAGTGCAATGTTAGATGACATTATGTTTGTGGTCATGGAAAAAGAATATTCTTCTAGGATATTTAAGCCTTAAAATGTAGTTTTGTGAAGCTGTAATTGCATAT
>JANIMX020000025.1:5823062-5836371 GCA_024582655.2 Erythroxylum kunthianum
TCATAACTTTACACTCACTAATCGACTTGGACTCACCAAGTTTATTCAGCATCCACTTCAAGTTCTTGGGAGTAATGGAACCACAATTGTCAGTATCATACATCCCAAAAGCCTCTCTTAAATCTCTCAACTTCTCTTTTTGTCCTCTAGCCTTCAGTAATCCAACAATGTCCTCTACTCCCAACAAACCATCCCCATCAGAATCCCACAGACCAACCACCATCTCGGCCTCTTCGATGCAAAATTCCATCCCAAATTGCGCCAGTCGGCGGCTTAACTCCACCGGCGAAACCTTCCTATCACCATTCTCGTCAAGATGCTTGAGGACAACGTCGAATTCTCCTGCTTTTATCATCCCGCAACCCCCAAGATTCAATCTTTACTATAGAAAAACTATATTATGTGTATCCTAAGTACCAACAAGAGTATAACAAGTACTGGGCAATGTTGTTTTGAAACGAAAGTTTGGATATGATAGCTTGTCAACAAATATCTCTTCATATATATACTAGTAAGGAGGTTGAGTTTCTGGATTCCATCAACTTGTTTACGCAGAAGCTTGGAGTGAAGCTTCAAATCAGAGACCGCAGCGTTGAAAACGGGTGAGACCATAAGTTATAACGTAAAATGCGTGTGGTAGGAAGAGAAATGAAGACAAGCAGACGTTGTAATCTACGAGGAAGATAAGACGAAAGTGATGAACGTGGGTCTAATGGTCTAGTCCAAACACTGTGGAGAATAAAGGGCAACGGTCAACAACTAAACAGGTACCGAAGCCTAGTGGGTTCAGAGTAACTGAGACCAATGAGGCCTGTGCTACTCGGTGGGCTTCGGCTAAACAGTAGTAATTGTCGGGTGAAAGGGAAGAGAAGGCCTCAACACATGAAAAAAATCTGGAGACTTCTCAGTTTAAGTATTGGCTTACCTCACACCGGTGAAGACACCCTGACGCTGTCATGTTGGTTATAAATATCCAATCTGAATAGCCTTTTTGGAACCAAAAGCGATATTAGTACTCTCATTTGTTTTCGGTTTTTATCCAAAGGGGGTCCATTTTTTTTTTCTCTAGTTTTGTTTTAATTGGAAGAAGATTACTGGAATTTAATCCCATTAAATTATAAATTTTGATACATTATAGTAAGTGTGGACATGAATATGAATATTTTAATTATATTATCCTATTAAATTATAAAATTTGATACAATATAATATGTTTAGACATACAAGAATTTTAACTTCCATATACTTAACTGTATAATTGAATTTTATAATGTTAAATAAGTTCAAGGAGTTTGAGTACGATATTGGACTAATTTAAAATGCCCCAACACTTTCTTCGTAAGCATACACTTTCTCTCAATAATGTACAAGATTAATATTAATAATTTAGTAAAAATTTCGTTGATATAGTAGGTTTGTAGCGGTTTAGTATTACGTAGTCTTTCTCCTAATTGATAAAGAGATTATTTTCGATAAGACCCATGTGAAGAAAAAAAAAGAAAAAATATATATACATATTCAAATAATAATTAAAAAAGGAAGAAATATAAATATAAATATAATAATAATAAATACATATAAATAAAATATATAAAACTAAATAATACTATAAATATAGAATAAGGTAAAGAGCCAAAATAAAAGATAAAACAAGTAAATGAATACACAAACAAGAAAGAAGACAAGTTAATAAATAAGTCAAACTAAGTCATCATAAGAAAATATTTAGGCTAAGTAAGGAAATGTTTAGGCTACTAACTAAAAGGGAAGTACTACATATTAAATGTTTTGGCTAAATACAAGATATAAGACTTAAAGAAAATTTTTTAAAAGGCTTAAGAGAATGAGAAAAACCTCTCTAAGTGAGGTCATTTATTCGTATCCTAATACGTCAAATTTTTATATTCAAGGTCATGTCTTCGGTAAGTTCTAGCAGAGTCATATCATTTTTTATCACCTCCCCCTAATTCTTCTTAGGTTTTTCTATTTTTCTCTTACAGTTTCTAAGTATAATCTTCTCACATATTCTCATTAGAGCATCAAGGTGTCTCCTTTTAATATGTCCAAACTACCTAAGCCTTGTCTCTCTTAAATTTTTATTAATATTAGTTACCTTTAATTTGTCTCTTAACATTACATTCCCGACCTTATCTCTTCTCGTAAGATTGCACATCTAACGAAACATCATCATCTTCGTCACCATTAACTTATGACTATGCACTTGCTCGATGAACCAACACTTCACCCCACAAAGCATGGCCGGTCTAATCGCTAAATAATATAATTTACCTTTGAGCTTGAGTGGTATCTTTTTGTCACATAAAACTCCTGATGCACTTCTCCATTTAAGTCACCCTTACTGATACAGTGAACTATGTGTTAATCGATCTCTCCATTACTTTTAATGAAAGATCCTAAATACTTAAATTACTCTTTTATGGTATAACTTTTAAACCAATATTTACCTCTACATCGGAAGCCACCTTATGGACCAAAAAGTTACAATCTAAGTACTCAGTCTTAGTCTTGCTCAGTTTAAAGCTCTTTGACTCTAACGTATCACTCAAAAGTTCTAGCTTGACATTGACACCCTCTTTTATCTCATATACTAAAATAATGTCATCAGCAAATAACATACACCAAGGCACATCTCCTTGGATATTCTTGGTGATCTCATCCATCACTACTGCAAACGGAAAAGGGCTCAATAAGAAGCCTTGGTTTAGCTCAATAAGAAGCCTTGGTTTAGCCCAATATTAATAGAAAAATGCTCTATATCCCCTCTTATCATCATTACTCTAGTCTTTACACCTTCATACATATCCCTAACAACCATGTATATAGGTCATAGGAACTTCCTTAACTTTTAGACACCTTCATATGACTTCCCTATGTATCATATCATACGCCTTCTCTAAAATAATAAAAACTACGTGTAGGTTACATTTTCTTTCTCTGTAATATTCCATTAATCTTCTAAGGAGATGTAAAACTTCTCTCATAGACCTTCCTAACATGAAGCCAAATTGGTTTTTCAAGATACAAACATCTTTTCTCAATCATCTTCGCTTATAACTTCATGGCATAACTAAGTAGTTTAATGCCTCTATAATTGTTACAACTTTTGATGTCTTCTTTGTTCTTATATGAGGAATTAGTGTACTAAGTCTCCACTTATCCAACAGTTTGGTGGAATTAAAGATCACATTAAAAAGCTTGGCTAGCCAAGTAAGACCCTCATTGTCTAAGCTCTTCCACACCTCTATGGGTATCTCATCAGACCATATTTCCCTTTCACTCTTCATCTCTTTCAAAGCCCTTTTAATTTCTTCCTTTATAATCTACCGACAACATGTAATGTTACGATATCTCTCGGATGTGCTAAGATCACCTAAAGAGATTATGTCATCTACACCTTCATTAAAAAGGCTATAGAAGTAGCTTTACCATCTTTTATCGATGTCATTTCAGCCACAAGCACCTGCCCTGCTTCATCTTTTATACAACAAATTTGATACAAGTCTTTCGCTTTCTGTTCTCTAGCTTTTGCTAACTTAAAAAATATCCTTTTCTCCATCTTTAGTTTCCAATAGTTGGTATAATTTCTTGTATGCTCTATTGTTAGCTTATGAGATTATCTTTTTTGCCTTTTTTTTATCAGTTTGTAACTTTCTCTATTAACTACGATCTCTTTACCTTTGTGCTGCTATCCAGTAAAATTTTATAGGAACCCTTTTTGTTCTTAATTGGGGCTCGCTATGCAAAGCTTCACTAGAATCTCATAAACACCTACTATTCAAATACATCCATACTAAAAAGCATGGATAATGTTGCTCAAACTTTGCAATCTTGCTCATGTACTTACTGATTGGTTTGGGATAGTGAACTAGAACATAAAAATCAAGCATAAAGAGGAGAATGATAGGTGGACATATAGAATAGCTCTCCCATATAGAATATCTCTCCTTAGTAATATAGTATCTTCTAAAAAAACAAATCTTACAAATCAAAATTTGGTAACATCTACTCTTAAATGTGGTACATAAGTAAAGAAAATCAATTTCACAAAAGTTTCTAAAACAAACATAGCAATCTAATAAATAAAGAACTTTTACATCTATAAAAGGAAAATGTTTAATGAAATCCTAAAATTAAAAACAAAATCTTGGAAAAAATCTACATTTGATTAATTGCTTTTCTAAACAATAGGACATTGTTATAAGTCAAAGATGTCTGAAGGGCAATTATTATTTTAAAACACAAAAGGAAACAAAATTTAATTAGAAGATTTTTCATGTCTATATATACTTTTTTGGGTAATTTCCTTTAAAACAAATATGCAATCAAAGTAGTATAAATAATGGTTTGTTGAGCATATCATATGTAATTCTATCATATTAAAAAGAAAAGAAGAGTCATAAAGGAAGAAAGCAAGTGATAAACATGGCTAGATGTGAGATGAAGAGAATTGCTACAATACTTATGCTGGTGATGGTGAATTTACTTATTTTTACTAGTTCTAAAGTGCAGGCTGATTGTAGAGATGATTGCAGGACCGGATGCACTGTTTTTGGACAATTTCTTCCAGCATGCTATGCAAATTGTATCAAAACTTGTCCACCCTCCACATCTCTCAACCATTCTCCTCGTGGTTATGCTGATACCAAGAGCAATGACAAGATCCATTAGTTTATATGTATTTGAATAAAGGAATCATAATATTCAAGTTTAAGTTAATAAATTACGTTATAAAACGGCTTAATACATGTAAGGAAAGTGGCAATACATCTCTATAGTTTAAGGAATGAAAAATCCTCGTATTTGTTGTTTCTTACTGTTGCATTTTGAACGTCTTTACAATAATAAAAAAAATTAAAAAATGAACCACCCAAGTTTAAAAGATAACTTTTTTATCCTTCATTTTTTTTGGCTATCTTTTCTTCATACCATGTGTGCATAATTGACTAATAAAAATAATATAAGTTATAATCTCATCTTATATTGTCTGATTCTAGAAGAAATTATGTGATCCTTAAATTAAAATACCCTTTTAGATAGGTTCTAATTTTAGACAATTAAGTTAATGTTTGTTATCTTAGAATATTGCTAGAATATCATAAATAATTTACTCTAATAGGTCCTATTAGAAAAATGAATTATTTTCATTCAAAAGGTTGAGAAACAAGAAGGCCATTACAATTATATCAAGATGTATTTAAAAAAGTCCATCTTTTTTTTTAATAAAAGGTACTGTCAATGTACCCGCAATAGAAAACTTTGACGTACTAGAATTCAAATAAATGATCTCTCGTAAAGGAATTCTTTTAGGTTTCATAAGTTGAACTGTTTGGACTTAGGAGTTAATAATAATAATAATAATTATTATTATTACTCTTTTATTTTAGTTATTTAGTTATTTATTATTTTCATATCTCTATCATTATCTCTTTTTCTCGTTTTATGTGAGTCTTTTGGAAACAATCTCTTTACTAATTAAGGATAAAGTTACGTACTACTGGATCTCCTCTGACCTCGCTTATCAGTGAGATTTCTACTAAGTGTTGTTGTTTTGGTCGTATTATCACCCAAGTATGAAAATTGAAAGTGTAAAACCTGTTGAACCTATCATGTAAAAAGCTAAAATTTTTCCTACTATTGACTATGGAAAAAAAAAGTTTAGTTGGCCTAACAAATTTAAAGATTGAGATAAACCTCAAATCAAGGGAGATAAGCCTCGGGAGAAAGATAGGTAACTTTGAACATAGACCTGTTCAACTCTGAGTTCTTAAAAGAAAATGCATACAATTATGGCTACCAACCGAGTGTAACTTCTACGACATCAAGATTTTGAACGAGAAAAGTAAGGAGATATAAAAATATAGTAGAAAATAGCCTAAACACCATCCTTGTTATGTGTTTGATGACAAATAAATGAAGGGTCCCATACTTTTACAGAACAAGTTCACCAAAGCTTCTTCACCATCTTCTTCATCATGCAGCTCATCAGCTAAAATAATTTACCATTCCTTCCTATGGCTGCAAGACCAGCCCACTTTTCATCTGGCCCCCAGTTTTCGATCCTGTTGCTATACTAATATCATTCTAACACGAGCACAGAGGCACATGAAAGCTTCCACAGGAAGTGTTCAACCCCACGCTTATCATCCCATTATTTTGATGCTGCTACCTCCAATCCTGACAAAATTTTGTCCATGTCTTCAAAATAGGGCCAATTCTTTCGGTCCTGTTTCCCTCTTTTGCTTTCCTGTACATGTTAGGAAAAAAGTAAATGTAAAACAGATTTCCTTCTGGCACAAAAATTGCTATGTAACTTTCAGTATGAAGGCAACTTTCTGGTATTGTTGGAGCACGCAACACAGCTATGCATGCACTTTTACAATTTAAGGCACGTGTTAAGAAAAATATGAGCACACAAACATTAGAATTTCATTTGTATTAAGACTTTTTGGAACTGCAGTCTGATATTTCAAACGTAAAAGAACAAGTTACAAACCTCGTATTTCTGAGATAGTGATGCCCATAAAGATTTACACTGCCCTGGACTTCGATTCATCCCATCAGCCATCAAATTACATGATATCTCTTCCTAGAGAGCCATTCTTCCCTTTACAACTTGAAATCTGTCATGTAATTCCCCACACTTTTGAATGAGCTTCTTAATTTCCTCAGGTTTCCATTTGTTTCGTTTAACAGACTTAGAAGGCTTCAGTTGAGAATTTTGCACTTCCAAGGAGTCATCTTCACTGCTTTCAGAACCATCTTTTACATGTTCCTCTTGTGAAAAACTGTTATCTCCTTTTACCGATCCATCAGATTGTGACGAGGAAATAAATGACTTCCAGAAGTCATCTTGATCATGAGAGTTGTCAACCACACTGGAATAGGAAGTTTCGACTTCTTCTTCAGATAGTAGTCTTTTGGTATCAATGCCATCAACTGCATATGATTATGCAATATGAATAAGTTGCAGGCTAAGAAAATATATTAGTATTACAAACTCAAAAAAAATCTAACCATGAAAGGAAGACTTATGTTCATAAATATATAATGCATCCTAGTCCAAGAGGAGGAGGTAAGGTAATACTTGGGTCCCGTTAACATCCACTTAGCTATTATCCCATTGTTGGTATATACTCATGATGTGGCTGGCGTAATCAGAAAGCCTGCCATTTTACACTTAGAGCTGTAAGTTTTACATTTTTTTGAAACTGAACATTTGGTGTAAATAAGAGGTCAACTTTATGAATTTTGTTTCACAACCTTAAATTTTGCTGAATTAGTATGAAACCAAAATCTCTCTCCTAATCGAAATGCATGTTCATATATCCAGAAAATAGACAGATGTATATTCAGGGGTAAAGTCACCTCCATTCACACTACAAAGGCACACACAAACAGAGTAAAGACATAAGCACCTTTCAAATCTTCTTCCACCGACTTCTCCAACTGTACAGTTTCCTTGCCATCTAATTGCATCTGGCTTGACCTACTTTTTCCGTGCTTATCAACCACTTTCTTCAATGCTGCTATCCCAAAACCAACACGAGAATTGCCAGAAAGCCTTGCTTTAACATCTTGAGCAAGAACTACTGCTGGATTTTCCACAGTAGTGTTGTTCGAGGGGGAAGTAAAAATAAAACTCCCAATAATATAAATACAAATTTAAAAGAGAGAACACCAAAATTTAACGAGGTTCGGTATGAAAAACTTCTATCTACATTCTCGGGCATTACCAACAAAATATTTCACTATCTTTAAAGAAGAATATAACAAGAGAGAAAAGAAGATACAAATTTTGGGATGATTGGGATGACGTTACAAAGTGAAAGGGATCCCCTTTTATAACACTAAAGGCCATCCTCCCACACCCTTAATAAATGATGTGGGAGGGAACCATATTTCACAAGTCTCCACCTTGACGACTCTCCTAAATCTCAACCAAATTCCTCAATACACAAAATTCTTTTTAAGGAAACTATTACATACGGTATCTTCAAATGCGCTTTGAAGCATCAACTTCTAACGTTGCAATCATATTTGTGGATGTTGATCAAGTCTAAACAATGATTGAACTTTGTCATTGTTACTATCTTTGTCATCATGTATGTGGGATTATCAATAGTATTAATATTTTGGAGAAGAATCCTCCCTTCGTTGATGATCTCCCGCACGAAGTGATATCGGACATCAATATGCTTGGTGCGAAAATGGAACATTAGATTCTTTTCTAATTGAATGGCACTCTGACTGTCTAAATAATCAACAATATTCTTTTGAACCATTCCCAATTCTTCCAATAATCATTGTAGCCAAATTGCTTCCTTTACAACCTCTGTCACTGCCATATATTCTGCTTCTGTCGTAGACAAAACCATTGTAGACTGTAAGGTTGACTTCCAACTGACTGGAACTCTAATAAGAGTGAACTTAAATCCAGTAGCAAGAGTGAACTCATATCCGCATCAAGTTGGTATCAAAGCTTAGGATTTAGATAAATTTTATCTAAGTGTTTATTTGCTGTAATTTCAGTTTAAAAAAAGAATAGAAAAAAGAAACAAAAATTTCGAATATCATGAACATAGAACACCAATTAGGTTAGAAATTCGATTAGGCATAACTTGCTCGATTCTTGTCGGATTTTTGCAATCTAGTACTTGTTAGAAATCTTGTGATTTGAACTTCGATTTGTTTTATAAAAAAAAGAAAAAAATCTTTGAATTTGGAGTCTGGAATCTAAAGTTACGAAAGTTACAGAAGTTGGAATTTTTTTAGAGCCCATTCATTTATGCAATTTCATTGTTGGTGGGGCTTCTGAAATTGACTATCTTAAGTGTGTTTGAGCTTTATTTGGGTGGAATAGGTCAAGTCTAGGATCCATTCAGGATTTAACTTGGAAATCAACCAAATTCTTGCTTTCAAATTCTGTTTTTTTAATTTCTTGCACTCTTTGTTTTCGTCTCTTTCTAATAGAGTTCATTTGCTTTATTAAACATATTTAGAGTAACTATTTGCTTGCTTGTTGCTCTTTGATAAGAAAATCAGAACATACACTTCTTGTTTTTATGTGTTTATAAACTTTGCTAAAGTGTCTCTTTTACCTTTAGTACTTGGTGCTATCTTTCTTTATTAGGATTTTCCTTTGCTATTCTTTAAAATTTTTGTTTGTTTAATTTGATTTAAGTATTTTTGGTTCTAAAGTACAACTTCAAGAAGTGAATAAGAGTAGTAAAAGGCTTAAGAGAAGTGAGACTATCTTAAGGGGAAAAGCCATATTGGTGTGAAACACGTGAGGGAGTGTTGGTGAGGATATTATTTTTTTACTAACATTTTTTGCAGCCTATACATCATGTCTGGAGAAGGAAGCAAAATTGATGAGAAGACCATGAACGAGATAGCTTGTTTGGAGAAGGAAGCAAAATTGGTGAGATAACCATGAGCGAGATAGCTTACATGCTGAAAGCTATGCAGATGCAGTTTGCTACGTTTGATAGAGATTTGAATAATGTGAGGAGTGAAATTGAGAAGGTGAAGCAAACACAACAATCAAATACTACACTTGCAAGACAAGGGAGAACTATGCAGTAAACACAAAATGAGGATGAAGATGATGAGATTGGTATGGGAGAAGATGAAGATGCTAATTCCATAAGAGAAAGGCCAACGAGAGAGGGTAGGCAAGAAAGGAGAGATAGTAACATCCATTCCATAAAAATGCATATACCTTCATTTAAGAACATATATGATGTTGAAACATACTTGGAGTGGGAGAGAAAGGTGGAACTCATTTTTGAGTGTCACAAATATTCAGAAGAGAAGAAGGTCAAGCTCGCAGCAGTAGAATTCACAGATTATGCATTGATATGGTGGGACCAGTTGTTTGTTTCCAAGAGAAGGAATGGTGAAAGATCTATTGAGACTTGGGATGAAATGAAGGCTATCATGAGAAGAAGATTTGTTCCTTCTTACTATGACAGAGAACTACACCAAAAAGTACAAAGACTCACTCAAAGGTCTATGTTAGTTGAGGACTACCACAAGGAGATGGAGATAACCATGATTAGAGATAACATTGATGAAGATAAGGAGGCTACAATGGCTCGGTTTCGTAGGAGGTCTAAACAAAGAGATAGCCTATATGGTAGAGATGCACCATTATGTTGAACTTGAAGAGACGGTGAACTTGGTCATGAAGGTGGAGAGACAACACAAGCAACAAAGGGCAGCAAAAGGGTATTTGAATTACACCCCTAATTGGACTTCAAAATGGTCCAAAAAAGATGAGAAGAGTCAAGACAAGAGTTATGTTCCTAAAGAATCAAAGAATAGAGGGGTTGATTCTTAGAATAAAGGTACCTCACTTCAAAATAAAAGTACACCTTTTAATTCTTCTAGTAAGCAAAGAACTATTAAGTGTTCTAAATATTTGGGGTTATGCTATGGAGCAACCTACACATCAAGTTGAAGGTGATTCTAGTCCAATTAGCATGCCTTAAGGACCTATGACAAGGTCTCGATCTAATAAGTTTCAGCAAGACTTAATCCATCATCTATAAGCCTTATTGAATTAGGCTAGTGAAGGTTTACATGGACATCAAAGCTTTGGAACTAATGCAGCCCAAGTTTAATACAACTTAATTCAAGTCCAAGTTAATAATGGGTGTAATTAAGTGTTAATGGAGGCCTTTTTGTTTATGGTCCGGCTGAATATATATGGGGATTTACCTAAGCTATATTGTTTGGGCTTAATTATGTGTTTAGAATTAAGTAATGGGCTGGGGGCAAGTTTACTTTAAAAAGTCCACTAGTTACCTATATTGGTGTTTAGGACTTTATTAGTTGGCTATAAATAAGCCTAGGCCGAATTTGTAAGAGAGAATTTTAGAATTTAACACTTTAATACTTAAAGCTGATTGCTTTTCTCTTTGTGTTCTTACGTGAATGCATGCTTAAGGCACATTCAAGTAGATTGATCATCTTCTTGTGTTGTGTTTCAAAATTGGAATTGAGGAAGCAAGTTATTCCTAATTCTAATTCTTTTGATCATCTATCAATCTGAGCCCTAGCCTTCCTTATGGTTGATGTCGAATTGGGTGTTAGGGTTTTCATGTTAATGCTTTGGGGGTTCGAATACACAAAAGGGTTCTCAATATTATTCATGGAGGTTCTTTATCATTTGGTATCAGAGCATAGGTTCTATATCAGGTTTTGTCCCTTTCTTTTCCGTTTCTTTAATTCTGAATTCTTGCGTTTTCTTGTTTCTTTTAATTTGATTCTTGCATTTTCTTGTTCTTATTGTTTAAAACGAATTGTTTGCAACTCTGAATCCAGATTTACATTGGTAGTTAAAGTTTAAAAATAAAAACAGAAAGAAAGAAAATAGAAAAACAAAACAAAACAAAAAAAAAAGAAAAAAATTCGAATAAAAGAAGAGCTGATTTGATTTCCATATCCCTCTTCAATTCGTTTCCTTCCTATTCTAAACCACTCTTTGTTTTTTTTTCTTGTCTTACACCTGTCTTTTGCTTCTCTATGAGTTTTCCCTAATTTATTGTTTCTTAATAGATAATTTCTTTGTTAATCGAATTGCTTAAAACTTGTTTGTGAATTTCAGTTTTGGAATTCTACACATTGCAAAGTATTTGAATCGTTCCAAAAAGTGTGATTTGCCTAAGAACAGATAAGAAATTAGCTAGCGTAGTGTGAGGAGAATTGTGAGTGAAATTCTTGCCTAAGTTAAACACGAGAGTCCACCCCTATCTTTTGAGTGCAAACATGGGAGGGAGTGCTTATGAGGTCCTTGAATTTTTTTTTCCCTTTACTCTAACGTTTTCTTTGCTGCTATGTCTAATCAAAGTGGGGATAATGATGCTGGTCGTATTGATGAAGCTAGAATATGTGAGGCACAACAAAGGGAGTTTCTATATAGTTCTGGAGGCTATAAGAGAAGCAATAGACCCATTGATACAAGATTGCAAGCTATTGAAAGAGCAACACCGACTCTCAATGAGAGGAATATGGGAGGTAGAAATCAAATACCTCAAGTTGATGATTTGGTAGATGAAGTCTTTGATTACCATGAGGATAAGGAGGATGTACCTAGAGGTGGAGGTAGAAGAGGCCGTGGTTTAGGTAGATGTCGAGGAAGAATACCATAATATCCATTCTATGGTAGAAACCAAAGCAATGATGACTTTGTTGATAGGAATCTGGGAAGCAATAAATTTGAGATACCCCATTTTCAAGGAAAATCATATCTGGAGGCTTATTTACAATGGGAAAAGAAGGTGGAACTCATATTTGATTGTAATCAATTTAGTGAGGAGAAGAAGGTTAAGCTGGTGGTTACATAATTTTCAGACTATGCTATAGCTTGGTGGGAACAATTGGTGACTAGTAGAAGAAGAAATTTAGAGTATCCAATTGAGACTTGGCATGATCTCAAGTCTGTAATGAGAAACTGATTTGTACCAAGGCACTTTCATCGGGAACTTGTGCAAAAAATTCAGGTTGTAGTAGGAGTGTGGATGATTACTACAAGGAGATGGAAATGCTCATGACCAAGGCTGATATAGAGGAGGATATGGAGATCACTATGTCACGATTCTTGGCTAGTTTGAACAAGAAAAAAGCTGACCGAGTGGATTTACAACCTTATGTGGAGTTAGAAGAGATGGTACACATTGCATTCAAGGTGAAAAATAACTCCAAGGAAGATGTACAACAAGGTATGTTTCCAAACCTTTTTCTAACCCTAATTATACTTGGAAAATGGATGGAAGGAGCAATTTTAAAGATGGAAATAAGGCTGCTTATGATGTTACAAAGCGAAAGCATATTTGTTTCCTAAGGAGAAATCCAAAATCGAAGTGCCTAAAGGGAGAAATAGAGAAATTAAGTGCTAGAAGTGTCAAGGTGTAGGTCATGTTAGCAAGGAGTGTCCTAATAGGAGAACTATGACCATATGGAATGGTGAGATAGTAACTGATGAAGAAGAGGGCAACAATGAAGACAATGGAGAGGAGATGCCTGAATTGGAGAGTTGTAGTGAAGGGAGTGTTGAGGAGCCTATTAGAGGTGATATGTTGGTTACAAGGCGTGCTCTTAACACTCAATTGAAGGAGGATTGCCATGAGGAGCAACGAAACAACTTGTTCCATACAAGGTGTCATGTGCAACGCAAGGCATGTAGTGTGATTGTCGATGGTGGGAGTTGCACTAATGTGGTGAGTACATTCTTGATTAATAGATTGGGGCTGCCTACTCTACCACACCCTCGGCCATACAAACT
>JANIMX020000026.1:44878-56625 GCA_024582655.2 Erythroxylum kunthianum
TGGTATCAGAGCAAGGCTTCATGTGTTGGACCTAACGGGCACACGTGCTCCCACGTCACCTAATATGTGTTGTCCACGTGTTAGGCTTGAAAGTTCTCCACACGTGCAGGAGCGTGTTGACAGCATTTGTCCCATATTGAAAAATTAAGGGACCAAGCCTGGGTTTATAAGAAGTTGGGCTACTCCCCTCATTACCAATTGGTTTTGAGGTGGAACCTCAACTTCTTTCAAACATTTTGGATAAGACTAAATAGAGCTCCACAAAACTATATCAGTGTCAAACAATCTATTAATCAATTAGCTTGTTCAAGAAAGTATTATGTCATTTTAGCAATTTGTTCAAGTCAAACTAATCTTTGGATAAGCATACCATCATCAATGAGTAAGCAAAAAGAAAATAGACTTTGAGTTTCAACATAAACCCCAGAAAGATTCAACAAAGAGTGAAAAGTAGGAACTTGTTCAAACTTTACTTTTGCAACTATAAAATATTTATAAATATTTGCAATAACATGATTACTGATAATCCAAATAAGTAATCACAATATATTTAATATAAGCATCTTTTACCTCAAAATGAAAATTAATGTATTTGCTATATATGCGACCATTTCCCTACAAAAAAAATGAAGGTGAATAATTAATCAAGATTAAGCTATCGTGCATGCAATTTAGATTAAAAGCCATGAAGAAGCACCAA
This sequence comes from Erythroxylum kunthianum, assembly GCA_024582655.2. Classification (NCBI taxonomy): domain Eukaryota; kingdom Viridiplantae; phylum Streptophyta; class Magnoliopsida; order Malpighiales; family Erythroxylaceae; genus Erythroxylum; species Erythroxylum kunthianum. The sequence goes on from JANIMX020000026.1 coordinate 45,579, forward strand.
ATTAACCAAATTTGCACGATGTAGAGGCAAGCAAGAAAAGCCGCATAAGAAAGATAAGATGAATTTTATTTATCCAAAATACCAATTTAGAGAATTATTTGTATTATTTGGATGCAAAAGATTGAAAGAAGGGGTTAACAATTTCATTCTTTTAACTAATTGAGAAATTGGTTTCATGTTCTATTTCACTCCCCGATGGGGTTCTTTTCACGGAGGAGGCTAGGTTAGCCGTGATCATTTATCAAAGAATGACTCTGGTTATCAAATGATTGAAGAGTCGGGAGCAATTTACTTACGATACTTAGTTGGCATTCATAAAAAGTATTTAATGAATTATGAGTTCAATACACCTTTTGAACTGAACAACGAAATCCACGAAAAATTGCTAGTCGTAGAATATTATTCTCGTCAGACTTAAACCTAAAAGAACAAGGGAAGGGTTCGAACAATTTTGCCGTTAATTGCAATTCAATTAAGAGAATAAACGTCAATTAATGGATTACTAATATGATTCATGTACAAGAAAAGAGAATTGGCATGACACATTTTCAATCTTTGCTATCGTCGAGGTGATAACAGGTCTATAGTGATTGTATGTCATTTAGATCCCATCAAATATCAGAAATAACAAGCTTCCGTCACCATTCTCTTTAGCTCTTAGTAACCTCTCTTCTTTTTTAGCTTCTCTCTTCCTTCTTTGACATTCCTAATGCAATGAAGATTTAGTCTAGTCAAATAATCAAAATCCATTTTAAAATGTATCATTATCTAACACACGCTCTTTTAGGAAGAATGCATGTTGACTACTTAATATTAATCTTTAAAAAAAATTGATATGTTAAGTATCCAGTAAAGAAATTGTGAAAGTTGGCCGAATTATTTTATCTTTAAATCAAGTGGAAAATCCAAAGAAAGAGGGCGCTCTCGGTTTAATAAAGATATTTTCAATCAATCATCTTGTAAAAGAGAAAATTAATTAATAGAATGACTTATTATTTATTAGGCCCAGGCCCTCTACTTATAATGGTAGAGGAATATAAATTCTTACTAATATGTCAAAACATATCTAATAGATAGTGATGCAAAAGAGCTTAGAGTTTACAAACAAAATAAAAGAGTGCAAATTAGTGAGCCATAAGCTTTAATTTGGTGGAATGGAGAGTGGGAATTCAAGTGATAGCAAGGGCAACAAAGGCTGAATTTTACTTTATGCAAAGTTTTCTTTATTAAATAAGGCATAATAATAAGTTAGACATATTGTCCTAGGTTGTTTAGGACTTAAGTTTATTTAAGAATAAAGAATCCTTATTAGAATAAGATTCAATTTTGTTTTGGAAATTTTAGCTACGAACCCTTTTCCTACTAGAATAAAGGCTTAAGAACTTCTATAAAAACATGTGTGTACTTGGCCCTTCAATAAGATCTTGAATTTTTTTCCTATAAACAGGAGTTTTCAATTAGAAGGTGTGATGCTTTCCTGTAAGAATGATTCTTAGATCGTAGGAATGATTCATAATTTCCTACCTCCATTACTTGTTTAACTCACTAAATTCCAGCAATTTTAACCTGAATTTCCAGCAACCAAAACCCTAAATTTCAACCATGTCAAACCCTAAGATTCTAGCCTAAATGTCCATCAATCAAACCCTAAAATTACGCTAATCGAAACTTGAAATTCGAACAACCCAAGCTGAATTCCAGATCTGAAATCTGAATTGTTAAGCAGCCTAACAACAATCAAAGTTCCATCTAAGCTCTTTTCTAATTCAATTTCTTTAAACAAACTAATAATATATTTACCCTATCAACATTAAAAATGATATTCGACAAACAAACTGGTAGCAACTCTACCCAATTAGTATTAGAAAGAAATACCTCCCAATCTATGCAAAGTTGGAAACTTGTTTTACAAATCTTCATATTCTAAGAGATATTGAAGCTTGCTCGTATCCTTTCTTTGGGAGTTCTTGAACAATTGTTGCTTAATTTGTAGAAGGGAGGTAATTGAGGTATTACCAAAGTTGGAAAAGGTTAGGGTCATAGTGGACAGGGAGATTACACTAGTGGAGGCAAAATCAAGCGACATAGCTAATTTTAGATGAAGACGAAGTATGCTCAAGGTCAAATTTGCAAAACCTAACACCAAGAATAGGTTGGAGATTAGTCTAGATTCGAGAATTCAACAATCATGGTTGAGTCACACATGTAGAAGCCGATGGCAGCACATTTTAGTGGCTAACAGATCAGACCATCCAAAATTGATCAGTGGTTCATGTTGTTGAGGAATTTGAATGCTACGTTGGCCAAAATGATACACAGCCACATAGGAGAGAGGAAAACCAATGTCAGAGTGAAGCACAACACGGTAGGCACCGCTGGTAAGAAGCACAGTGGGAGGAGAGGCTAGCTAGAGTTAGGTTAGGATTGAACCCACTCTGATAATATTCAAAATTGTAGAATTAGGATTTATAGAATGTGGCAAGTCTAGGCTCTTACTACTGTTTATATTTGGTAAAACAAAATTACACAATTATATAAGCTAAACTACAGCCTTGACTCTAGCCTTAACTACAGTCTTAACAGATATCTACAATCCAACAACTATAAAACCCTAAATTTGTAGACCCAACAATCAAAAAGTTGATGCAAAAGAGCTTAGAGTTTATAAATGAAATAGAAGAGAATAAATTAGTCAATCATTAACTTTAATTTAGAAGAATGAAGAATGAGAATTGAAGTGACAGCAAGTATAACAAGAGATGAAAGTTAATTTATACTAAGTTTTCGTTATTAGATAGGAAATAATAAGTTAGACATATTGTTTAGGACTTTAAGCTTATTTAAGAATAAAGAATCCTTATTATAATAGAATTCAATTTTGAATCCTTTCTTACTAGAATAAGAATTCTAAGAACTATAAATATATGTCTACTCAACCATTTATGAACAAGCTATCCTAAATTTTTCTACAAATTTGAGTTTTCAATTAGAAAGCGTGATGCTTTCTTCTAAGAGTGATTCTTCGAACCTAGGAGTGATTCCTAATTTCCTAGCCTCCATTGTTTGTGTTATTCACTACATTCCAATAATTCTAACCTAAAGTTCTAGCAACCAAAAACCCAAATTCCAACCATATCAAACCCTAAAATTCTAGCCTCAACTTCCAGCAATTAAACCGTAAAAACCCAGCTACCAAATCTGAAATTTCAGCATTTAAACCTGAAACTTGATATTCTAGCAGTCTAATATCAGCCATATTTCCCAAATTTTGTGAGTTTAGCTACTAGTTAATATTTCTTCTATTTGTCCTCCATCAAAAGCTAAATCTTTCTTATTAATAGTGTGATGGAATCCCCCAGTACTAACGTATGAGGTATGTTATTGATATTCTTTACTTAACATATAACAGAGAGTAATACACTATTATTCAGCTATTCCCACACCCATAAGGCTCTCCCTAAGCTACTACACTGATCTGAACTGAGACAGTAGCAAGGTAACACCACCCAACAGGGGAAATATCATGGCACTAAGCAACCAGCAGCTCCACCCTTCACCCCAGATTTTTCTTACCCTCTCTCCCTTCCACTGTTGTAACAAATACCTCTAAATTCCCCTCTGCTCCTCTCTCTCTTTCTGCCACCTCATCCTCTCCATTTCTCTTTGTAACTAACTTCTCCACCCTCACGTGTGTTCCTTCTCCTCTCATAGACCAGTAACGGTTTTGGCCCTACTGACCTGGCTTTCGTCCTTGCATCCCTTTTAAGTTTCTTTCTTGAGTTTACCAGAGGGGTAGGGGAATAATATCGGTTCCCATCATAGTGTAATTATTACATAGTATATAAAGCCCTATCTAAAGAGAGGAATAATGTACATATTATGTCTATTACATAATAATGCCATGTTATTGGAGATTCTATAATTACTTCTAAATCAAGTAAATTAAGGTTTTGAATATTCTAAAACAATATAAACAAAATGAAACAAAAACTTCAAGATGTAATGAAAAGTACTAATAGTACCATGGCAATACTGTTCATTCCGGGTATAACGGGGGAACAACACCATATGGTAATGTTTACCAACCATGAGTAGTAACAAATGGTATTGTTTACCACCCATAAACAATGGTATGATCAGTACCACATCATAGCAGCCCTCTCTTATGTGTTTTTTTTCCTCTAGGGTTTCTTTAACTCTAATGCGATGTAAAATAGAAAAAGGAAAAGTATAGTGACTAATTAATGGACTCTTTATAATAGTATGGCAATGCATTCGAGGGAAGTTTTGCTTCGCCAATTATCCAGAAAGACTTCTAGAGCTAAACGCAAGCCACATTGAGTTTTTTTTTAAAACAATCACATAACAAGGTTCCTTGATTTAATTTACCCTTAAAAATCTTATAAATTAATAGACAATTTCCAATAGCATGTCAAAGGCTTGATCATAAAGTTAAGTCTCAATGAATATATTAAACTTCTAAAGTTTACAACCTTTTACAATTAAGCCATTCAATTTGGTTCCTGCCCATAAAAATTCAATTTTCAAAAGTACATTTGCCCACCTCAACATAGCTAGAGTGTATCAACTTTGCACTTGCAAATGGAAATTCTCCTTGATCAATACGAGAAATAAAAACTTGCATGCCAAAATAAACTCGGGGACTTCATTGCACAAATACAAATTTCAAGGCTTATTAATGCATAAAGACTAGAGTACGTAATACCATTTGAGAAACCATTCTACCCAAAACACAAAACAACTTGATAAGATTTAGGATAGCATCATACCAATCTCTAGTAAGCTATTTTACACATTGCTATTTTATACATCATTTTTTCTTCTACTCTTCACTTTTTTTAGTTATTTCTCTTCCAACTCATTTAACAATTTAATAAAAAATTCCTAACTTTTATATATGCTTCATTGAGCATATAGACTACTTAGATTGAAAAGATAAAGAGTTAAACATACCAAAAATGATGCAAGCTTTGTTGACCACCACCTTTAAAAGCAGTCCTAGCAACTGCAGCATAAAACCTATAAAAATGCAATCTTAGAGTTGCACTTACCTAGATATACAAGAAACCATTAAACTACGTCCACATACATTCCTAAGGTCATTACTGCCAAAACTCCAGAAACATCAGCTCCCTCTTGCGCCTATCACAAAAGTGTTGCTAGTTAGTTTCCATACATAAAAGGAGTATTATGAAAGGATTTAAAATTGAGAAAACTTTTTATGTTGTTGCAGTACATTAGATGTTGGTAAAGTGGAATGAATTTTTAATTTTTTAAAGCATGAATAAAGACACTTGCTAAAACATATTAGATACATGTTAATTAAGGAATAACCTAAAAGCTTCTTCCACAACAAATTGCAAATCACATAACTTTTATAGATATCCAAAAGTTAAAAAATATAAGAAAACAAACAAAACCAACAAAGTCATCATTTTTCAGAAAGTCAACAAGGATTAGTTAGTGACTTCTTTTCCTGATAGTTAAAAAGCTCCTAAAATCAAAGAGACACCTTGAGGAAGATCATCAAGAGAACAAAAGAAATGAGAGAACACATCAATCACATAAATTCCAGAAGAAAATATTCTGAGATAAGCACTACCCTTGCACCAAATTTGTACTGACTTTTAAACTATGAAACTGTGTAGGAAACACCACAACAATGGCTAGAAGATGATTGGCCTTCATTTCATCAATAAGGCATGAGATGCAAGCAATTCTAAAGAACCTAAAAAGGAACTTACAGTGAAGTATGTTATATAGCTCGTAGCAAGTGTGAGGGAAATTTCTATCACAGTATCATTGAAAATAACCCGAAGCCATAAGACAGAAGCAATTCCAAAAGCAAGACCAATGCCTACACTGAAACAAGAAGAGAAACTTATAATCAAAGTATTCCTTTTAGAATTTCTTACTCCATGGAATTGACACCTACGCTCCAAGTGATACTTGAATCAAAAATCTAACAATGGCACCCCAACTAGCGCTCTCTCCAAGTACTATCCGGTAGAACAGTTGAAAGACCACAATTGATGTGCTGGATATTAACATTAAGTACATTCAAAGAAGTCAGAAATTAAAATGCATAAAAAGCATAAATAATCTAAAAGAAAAAAGATATATTCTTAGATTGCTTATTTCACCAACTCAGATTTGTCAATCATGATGCACGTCGTTAAACTGGGAAACAAAGGTGGATCAAAAAAATGAAATACCCATCATTCATTAGAGATTCTCCTTCAATTATTGTGCTCAATTTTTTGCTTGCACCAAGTTCTTTCAATAAAGCAACAATAGCCACAGGATCAGTAGCACTCAGAAGTCCCCCAAGCAACAATGATGTTTTCCAGCTCCAATCATATGGAAAAGTGAGCTGCAAAATAACATTTGCATACATTGCAAAATTTTCCATACAATATTATCGCAAGTTCTAACCTAGTTGTATACCTTCACAGCAAATCCAAGACAAAATGTAGAGATCAAAACCCCTGGACCAGCAAGGAGAAGCATTTGTGCCAAACATCTCTGCGAAAATTTCAACATAAATAGTTGGTCATTGGAAGTGGAGAATAAAATTGTAAAAATTTCCATAAAGTTTCATGACACAATATTTGTCCCTGGTTCTCAAAAATTGAAGTTTGGCATATCCTCGGACCAAGAAATTAAAGCACATGAAATGACCTTAAAATAAAATAACAAAACAAAACAATCTACACATAACAAAAACAACCAAAAAGAAGTGATCTATGATATGGAAACTAAAAAGATCTTACAAGCAAAAAAAACTTAAGGAGCTCAATTTCCAATGACATAAAACTAGGCTCCTCCCAAGATTTCCCATACATCAACAGAATTAATTATGACATGTAATTTGTTACGTATAAATACGAAGGCTTGATTTGCTACAACTATTCAATAGGTTATCACCAACAATCTAAAGCAAGGATAATAAAGCATTTTCTAACTTTATATTGTTAAAAAAGACCAAAGTTGACACCAAAATTGAACAGTGAAGTCTTAATTAACAACATTTACATTCAAAACTGCAAAAGTGGTGCAGTTACCATATAAATTCTTTTTTCAAGGACCTCATCTCACAGCATTTTCCACCTTGCTTGTATTTGGTTATTTTTTATCTTCTTTATAATGATAGCATTTAAATCAACATACCAAGCAATTATAAACTAAGTAAATTGATTGAACTAGTTAGGATAGGTGGAAACAATCCAAGTTAAAAGGCATTCTTCAAACTCAAAGGCAATATATACCTCCAATGCAAAAGGGAATCCACAAAAGACAGAATGAATACCTTTAGTTATTCAAAATATTGACTTCCTAAAGCCTAACAACCACGTTTAGGCTTTGTCTTTTGCATTCAACATTCAAGAACTAAGCAATACATTAAATTGTTTATCATCAAAGAAACACACCTCTCAAACTATGAAATGTTTGTGAGCATAAGCCTCACGAATCATGCACTAAACAATGACCAAGATTTCATCAAAAAGATTGACTTACATTGATAACAAAACTTTTTTCTTTGACAACACATTTAAAGGCAACTTAATGTTTCATTTTTCTCATCACTTGATAAAGAATATAACAAGTTCCTAAGCTCTTTAATAACAAGTGAAGACAAACCTTTATTTGGTGGACCTCCATTGAAAAGGAGCTCTCAAAAAGAAGGGCAGGAAGGAAAACAGCCAACAAGAGATCAGGATCAATACGTGACCCTGCAGTGCTAAACAACATTAATTAAACCTCAATAATCAATATGTCTAAGAAAAATATTTAGCTTAATAAGTAAGCTTAGAGCATCTAGGACTATGAACACAAGACAAACTCACAAAGCCGAATCCCATCTCCAATCTTCCCCAATCCATGATGTGTACCATATTCTGCAAGAGAGTGGGCAAAAGAAAATTCAATCTCCAGATTCCGAAAAAAGCAACCAACAAATTAGGTGATATTAAATCTTTTGAGCATACAAAGAAATGCAATCAAATGATAAAAAAGAAAGGAAACACAGTAAAGGAAAAGCAGAAAAGGGATTGAGTAGTAGTACCCAGAGAGCCAAGAGCAATGCCGATAATAAGAAGAGCAACAGTATAAGGGACTCTAGTACCACGCAACACATGTCTGCATGCGATTCCAAGCACCAGACTCAATCCAAAGAAGATGACTGTGTCCGATGGATTCCAATTCGTGGCCGAAGTTAAAGATGAGTCGTGTTGTTCAACATCACCCCGTAGAATTCTGTAGGGGAATTCTTCCTCCAAGATAGTCGCCATTCTTCTTCCTCCTCCTCCTCTTCTTCTTCTTCTTTTTCTTCTTCTTCTATGATAACAACAACAGTTTTGTGCCTTGCCGTAGAGATATATAGATAGAGAGAGTGAGAGAGAGGGTTGAAGTGAAACAAAAGAAGTACTATTCCCAGTTGAGAGAGATGGAAGTAAGTCAAAATAGAGAGCGTTGGAACAAAAGTACTGTTCCCAGTTTAGCGAGTTGGAAGTGAGCCCAATTATTTTTTTATTTTTTATTTATTTACAACCAAAATAGTTTTCTCATTTTACGTTTAACGAAAAATATCAATTATACGTAATCTGTCATTTATATTTTATATAAAAAAACTTATTTTTATAATTTAAATCTATAATATTACAATCACAAAAGAATAATTTTACCGTTAATTTCATAATCATAATTACAATACAACTATTTAAAATTGAATTAAATTGTAGCAACAAATCTTCCACAACATAGTATGCTTATTGGGGAAGACAGTAGGTTATTATCATTTTATTAGATGTTGTTATTATCACAAAATAATACGCTTAATAAACATTATATATTTTATTAATTGGATTTAATGTTTTAATATTAAAAATAAAATTTATCTCATAAATTAAAATATGTAGATATTTAAACTAATATTTAAATACGTACTAGAGAATAAGTTCACTAAACTAACTCAATTATAAGAATCTCAAATAAAATATTACTTATGTGTCTATAGATTTTCTCATTATAATCATTGTATAATTGATCCTTATACTTGAGAATTTGAGATTACCAAAATATTTGGTAAAGAAATTACTGTGTTTTGATTTTGCTTATGACTTATTGTATTTAGGGTGACTCAGTCGGTAGTACTTGGACATGGTATGAATCACATGGAGATAGTTGTGTTAGGATAATAGTGGGTCGAGCCAGGGTCGAGCTAAAAGAATGGCACACAGGCACCCAAGTTAGCCAGACTTTTTTATATTTTATATTTTTTAAAAATTTTAATATAAATTTACTTAATTAAACATATAATATGATAAATTTAATTAATTATAGTTACAAATTTCAATTGAATAATAAATTTGGAGATTTTATAATGAATGAATATATAAAATGTACATATATTGAAAAAAAAAAGAATCGGATGAAACAATGAAACAAAATTTATTAATGAAGAGGATAGGATTATAGAAAATAAAAAGATTATATATAAAAGTGAGAAATTCAATCAATTGAAATTACAAATTTTAATTGATTTATAAAAATTAAAATTTTAAAATAAATAAATATATAAAACGTACATATATTGATCAAATAAATATGATGAAACTTAATTCATTATTGAAGGATGACAGAATTATAGGAAATTAAAAAATTATATATAAAGTGAGAAATTGATTTAATCGAAGTTACGAATTTTAATTGATTAATAAAAATTGAGATTTTATAATGAATAAACATATATAATGTACATATGTTGATAAAATGAAACCAAATTCATTAACGAAGGAAGATAGGATTATATAAAATGAAAAAAAAAAGTTATAGATAAAGTGAGAAATTCATTTAATTGATGCTAAGAACAAAATTCATTAATTAACAACATAATTAACAAAATTGATTATCCAAATATTTTAAATGATACAATTTAAAAAATCAAGATAAAATCATGACATAATGTTCTAGATTGAGATTGTGAGACTAGAGAGTGGAGACTAGAGAGAGCAACTAATTGTTGTAGTCAAAATCGTCCATAATTTGCATCACTTTTTTGTATGTAAAAATATTATATTTAGTATTGTAATATTAAAATTAAAGGAATATCAAGCACATGATAATAATTAATAAATAATTAAATATACTTTCATCATCGGATATTTTATCAAATTAATGTCCAATTAATTGATGAGTATGAGTATATGTATGACTAGTCATCTCTGTATTAATACGAGTGGCTGTATTAATATACAAATTAAAAAACAATATAAGGTAAGATAATATAAGAAATAGATGAAATTGATATATTAAAAAGAAAAGAGTTTGCCCTCAATATCTTCATCGTCTAACTAATTTTGGGCACATATAAGGACTTCCACAATACAATGATGAAGTAAAGCACGATGACAACTAATAACCTAAATATCAGTGCTAAAAACAGACTTCGAAGCAATAGTAGATGTTGGAATTGCTAATAGGTCTTGTGCAATTGCTTGTATGATCGAAAAATTATTTCTACAACTCTTCCACCAAGATTATACTTCGAACTGCACACATTCAACTTCGGCCACATAATTCTCTGACAAATATTTATCTAACCCCATCATATTATACGAAGTCTAGCCCTTTTTTCTTTCATAAATTTTGTACGTGAAAGTAGAAAACTACTCTTAGAATATAAGCCCAAACTTGAAACTGAAACCAGAGTTGAACAACCTGAATTACTGCAATCCCGATTCTAAATTTTGTTCATTTTAATAATCATCAAACAAATTATACCAAAATTGTTTAATGACATCTACATGCTCTTAAGCCTGATCACCATACAACATATTATATAAAAAAAATTAAACCCCTCCATCTTGTATATCGGGTCTGACACATATATGATTGCAATAATATGTCCAACCATATACTAATAAGAACGCCTCGGCTCGCACATACTCCTTGCCGATATCGACTGATGCCTTAACATTCACTCGGCAGCATACCTCGACTCGATATACTGCCTTGCCGATTTCAA
>JANIMX020000026.1:56725-69981 GCA_024582655.2 Erythroxylum kunthianum
ATCTATGGTAAAAAAAATATTAAAAAAAATTAGTGGCATCTTTGGGTTGATTAAGGGGCTGAGTACAATATGTACTCACTGAGCAGGAACGACATATGCCATAAATAGATCCAGCCACATACTAAAACAATCTATGTAACCTAGTTACCTTTCTAACATATACATAATCCCATAGACCTAGCGTATGAATTAAGCACACATAGAAACTTACATGCCACAAAAACATTTGGAATCCAATTCCCAGAACATGCTAAATTCATATGCGTGTGCAACCACTAATTAACCAGACTAGTGTGCATACCCACCGAGGAAATTTCAATTGCTAGTAAAAACAGTCTCACCTTTGTGTTGGCTCGACTATCATCCATGGTGAGTCCGAATTACAGTCACTCGAGAGTCTTGCAGGATTTTGCGTCTCACTACAAGAACTCACCCGCAAGTCTCATAGGACCTACGTCTCACTCTAAGCACTCTCTCGAAAGTCTTACAAGACCTATATCTCACTACGAACACTCGCCCACAAGCTTCGCAGGACTTTCGTCTCACTACGAGAGCTTGATTCATGTACCAAATATGTGGGTACAAAAATCATTTGTCTTTGGGGCCCAGCACCTGAATGGCTACTTGTATTCTCACTTACTAAAATTAAACAAAAAAGGTTTCATGCCTTAAATTCTCGGTCCAACCAGAATCAATCACAGCCCCGGCTCCAAGCCGTGATAATGGAACTGCACTCTAAGTGCATATTTAAGAAAAATAATCATACTTTATCAAGTTAAGCTCGCATACAACTACAACATAATTTTCATACTATGAAAACCGTTATTTGCACTCTAAGTGCGTCTTTATTCAAAAGAATGTACACAAGCATAATTCAGGGCCCAAGCCTAATATGCATTACTAACCATGTTTCGCATTAAACATAATACCATCCATGCTGTGCAAGCTCTAGTATGTCCTAGTCTCATTGAAATATATGGGTCCCCTACTCACCTCATGGGAAGGTAAGCGCTCCCGAAAACTCGTTAATCCTCGATACGTGCTCCTTGGTCTAAGGCTCTTGAGCCTTTATATGCATACAATGCGTTAGTGTAACATCCCAACATAGAAAATTTGAAGAAATAAAATTGACACAAGCATCATACACCGACAACCTTGAGGATTTACGCTGGCAGCTTTGAATTCTACGCCGTCGGCGTTGAGCCGGCGTAAATCCCATTTCTTGGATAGATACGCCACCGACATTGATACTTACGCCGCCAACGTTGAGCCGACGTAACTTAATTATTCGTAAAAATACGTTGTCTCATCTGAGACATACATCGTCGACGTTAATCCCACCATTTTGCAAGATACGCCGCCGGAATATAGGGTACACCGCGAGCGTACCTGGAAAATCTTGAACCAGAACAACCCTAATCATCATCTATCATTTGACCCACAAAAAATTAAGCTTCTATAAACCACCCAACCTAACTTTCATGCATAACTAAACATGAATAACAACATATCGTAGCCTCATATCCAATTCACATAATCAAAGGAGATCGCAAAACATTTACTTTAACTTTGTTCTTGATCAATCTTGTAAACCTTTGAGACTTTGATGAATCCAATGCTAGATTTGAGTTCCTTGACCTTAAATTAGCTTAAAAAGCTTTGGTTGAAGTTGCAAACCAAGATGATGAAGCTTGAAGATGATGGTCGATGCTTCTCCCTCTCCTTTCTCTCTTCTCTTCTGTGTCTTCGTTTTACAAGATTAAAATTATTAAGTGAATAAGAAGGGAGAGTCAGCAGAGGAGTAAAATAAGCTAGGTTTGGTGTGAAATGCCCATCTTACCATTGCTTCATATGATAATGTCTTCCAACTTTCCTTATTTAACATATGATCAAAATTTTCGTTGTCAATTAGATTCTCAGACTTTTGGGAACTTCTAATTAAGCCCTTATACTTTTATCAAATTTCATATTGGTCCTCCAAAAATCAAAATTTTCTTTTAAGTCCCGTAAATTCGCAAACTTTACGATTAAGCCCTTTTTGTGCTTCAATTCTAATTAAGCATACTAAATGTTCAAAACTTCTCTAATCACCCCTAAGGTATTAGAATATATTAAACTCGGCCACCATGGCCCTATCCATCCAATGAAAATCGATTTTTACACACTGAGAAGCTTCTATTTTGTCCAAAATTCCGCACACCATTCAAACAAGGGCATAACATATGTGTATCACTGGCATATATAATATAAATGCTCAAATCCAAGTACATAACATAACAAGGACACAAAAAATTCCGGTGTTACAAATTATTTGTGGTTAATCAAGATTAACTAGTATGTGCTATGTGTGTTGATGAATGTCTGGTCAATATTTTTCACATCTTAGGTTAATGATTGATGGACCGAAAGGTGAAAGTTATTTTTGGAACCTAATAGTTAATTATGGGTTTCTTAATCATGAAAGTAGTTTAAGAACCTTTAATGATTGAATCTTCTCTATGAATTGAACCTCCTCTAGGAATGAATCTATTGGTTGGCACAAAACTTAAAGTACTTAAGTTAACTAAGAACCACGAAAGTAGGCGATTAGATTAACTTAGGTACTGTTATTAGACCTTGAAATAGGCCATTAACGAATTAAGGTCAAACCATCCCCAATTAATCAAATAATTGCAATGGAATTCTATATTGATTGTTGAATATTATAAGTGTGGTGAACCCAAGTCCTAGGCCTTTTTATAATTAAGTTCTATTGTCTTTTTACTTTCATTGTTTGTGAATTGCTTATTCATACTTGTTTTAAATCTTATTGATTTATATAGTTCATTTCGTAAAACACTAGTAATTGATATGTTGTTCTCTTTCGGATACGACCTGTACTTACCGGACTAGCTACAACTATACCGTGCACTTGTGGTATATTTAAATAGAACACAAAACACACACAACAAAATATGGACTCCAAGAAAGCTTAAAGGGACTTTAGATACTTTCAACCATATTATGGACTTTAAAACACTAGCCTTGGCAATAGCTCCCATAAATGGCTAGACCAGAGAGCACTTCAATATTATTAGAGCTTTCACTTACTGAGCTAGGATCCACCTTGGAGAAGAGAAAGAGGTCTTATATGAATGACAAGTGAAGAGGAGACCGGGTTGTGCATACTTTGTATGGTCGCTCTTAGGCTTTCGCAAGTGCACGGTTCGTTCAAGTAATAAAGTGTGTACGTGAGTATGGGTTATCATCCTATGGGGACAAGGTGATTACTAGTATTCAAATCTCAGTTATTGCCTAGCAGGTTGAATAGTGGAGAGGTTGGTTAAACTACGAAATTCTATTGCTAACTAGTACACACTAAGGGTGAGAGATGAGGTTGCGAACTAATGATGGTTCATCTGTTCGGATATTGAATCCTCCTAAATGTCGGTTGTATTTTTTAAATGACGTCTTAATCTATCGATTAACGGAGTTGAATCGGCATTCCACTAACTTAGGTTAACACCTCTTTCGAGCGAGTTAACCCCTAATCCCTAAGCGCAATACTGGAATGTCTTTCAAGTATTCTTGGGCATTCACAGTTTAGGGACCGCATAAAGGTTAAGGAACGTTAACGGCGATGAAAATTCGTCAACTTCACTAGTTAAGGTCAGAGAACGTTAATATCGTAGGTTTGTCGGGCTATCTTCAAATGCACCCCGGTTAACTGATATGTGCTTAATTTGTCATGCATTTTATTTCTTATGCTTAGTGTTTAATATTAAGAAATGCTTAAAATACTCACATTAGGTTACATTTAGTTATACTCACATTAGGTTACATTTAATTATACTCACATTAGGTTACATTTAATTTTAGGCACAATTCAGATGAACAAAACCTAAATTTCATAAAGAGCCGGAAAAGATAAAGAGCTAGAGAAGATGACACTGTAGCATAATTGAAATTAAATCAAATACGTCGGCGGGGTAAATGTGTACACCAGCGACGTACTTTGGCCTTGGATTTAGGCTGCCGGCATTGAGCAGACGTACCTTTGCCTTGGATTTGCACCACCAACGTTGAGCCGGCGTACAAGAGAAACAATGTCGTCGGCCTTGAGCCGACGTACATTGAAAGAGGCGTATATGCCACTGGCCTTGAGCCGACGTATATGGTGTCGATACTGTAGCATAATTGTAATTAAAATCAAATAGGACTTACGCCTCAGACCTTGAACTGATGTACATGGAAGAACAAACGACAAAACATAGCTGGAAGGCATGGGAATGTCAGGAAGGCATGGATAATTCAGTAGATAGTCGAAGCACGCCAAAAAGAATAAGACAGTCAAAAGCCAACACTCTTGACATGCAACAGAAGATGGTCGACTTAGAGAAGAGACAAAGGAGAGCTTGCAGTATGAATTAATGATCGTATCTTGATTAAACACAATCAAAAGGAAAATCGAGATTATTAGATCGTATCATTAATTAAGGATTGATAGTCTTTAAGAAAAGAGGAGAACATTGATACAATGGAATTAACTTAAGTTAGTGTAGGTCGCGATTGATCCGATAACCAGAGTCCATTCCAACTGTTTACTTTGATCCTTTTCCTTAGTTAATTTTATTTTAGTTTATTTCACATTTTTACCAAAAACTCCCCTCCAATTCTAAAACACTAGTTTTAGTCTTAGTAAAAGTTAACCGACCAGTTTCTGTGGATTCGATCCCGACTCACCAGTACTGCAAATCTTAGGATTGTAGAATCGTAGAGTTATGTTTTATTTTCTAACAGTTTCGACTCATGTTAAAAAATTTGATGTCGTTGATGGGGAATGCGGTGTTAGTTTTTATTTTTGACTGCAATTAATGTTTTGTGTATTTATTTATATTTTTTTTCAGGATTTGTTTTGATTTGTTTTTAGTTTGTTATTTTTAGTGTTTGATAGTTACTAGATCTCCCAATAGAAAACCAGCACAATTTGATCTAAAAATTGAAAGGACACTTAGGAGATTGCAAAGGAAAATACTTGGAAAAAAATTCGAGGACCAACAGGAGTCTAGAATTGAAGAAATCATGGCTCATCTAAGGACGTTAAGGGAGTTAGTTACACCAAACCTAATTCAAAGGCCATTGTGCATTAGATTCCCTAATTTTGATGAACATGTTTCTTTTGAGCTTAAATCTAGGTTTATCCACCTTTTACCCAATTTTTATGGACTTCTAGATGAGGATGCACACAAGCATCTTAAAGAGCTTGAAGTGATCTTTTTGAGTATGAAACCCTCAGAGGTGATGGATGAGCAGATCATGTTAAGAGCATTTCTATTCTCACTTAAGGACGCAGCAAAAAGTTAGTTGTTTGACTTGTCTGCTGGAAGCGTTAATACATGGACGAAGATAAAGAGATTATTTTTGGGGAAGTATTTTCTAGCATCAATGATCACCAACATACGGAAAGAGATATGTGGCATTACGCAACATAATGGTGAGTCTTTGTATGAATATTGGGAGTGCTTCAAATGTGTGTTAGTTGTCCCCACCACAATATACCAGAGCAACTCCTTATCCTATATTTCTACGAAGGATTATTGCCTATGGAGATAAGTCTAGTAGATACAGCAAATGGTGGAGCGTTACGTGAAAAGACTCCCGTAGAGGCTTGAATTCTTTTCGAGCGGATGGCTATCAATACTCAATAGTTTGGTACTTGAAACGATGTTCGGAGCGTAAATGAAGTAGGTACCTCATCTATTGAACATCGTTTGGATGAGCTGATGACTTTTGTCAAGCAAATCGTAGTTTAACAGGAACAAGTAAAGGTATGCTCGAATGACGAGTACACGATGTTGCAAAAAGGGGGAGTGGAGTATGTGAATGCTACAGGAAAAAATTTTCCGAACCAATACAACCCACATTTCCACATTTATAACCCCTATTCCCAAACTTACAATCTAGGATGGAGGGATCACCTCGTCCTGAGTTATGGAGGGAATAGGCAGCCAAGCTACTTTAGACCCCAAGCCTCTTCTTTAAATCCATAAATGTCACTGGAGAATATGGTTAAGGCTATCTCCGCTAACATTATGCAATTTCAGCAGTAGACAAGGCAATTCCAGCAAAAGGTAGACCAATACTAGTAGGATACAAAGTCAAACGTTCAATTGATGCAAACTCGGATGGGTAATTTGGAGAATCCGATAAGTCAGATGGCAGTGACTATCAATCGACTAGAATCACAAAATGGAGGAGGAATGTCGTATCAAAAAGAGATTAACCCAAATAAGTGAGCGCAATGACTCTGAGAAGTGGGAAAGAGATTAAAAGTCCTAGGAGAACCCCATAAAGAGTAACCGATTAAGAGGAAATCGATAGAGAGCTAGAGAAGGAAGCAAATCCCTCTAGAAAAAGGGAAAATTTAGAGAGTCTCATGGTAGCTAAGTCTAATCCATCACCTTTCCCAAACAGATTAGTTAAGTCAACCAAGGAGGATAAAGACAAGGATATATTGGAGACTTTCTAAAGGGTAAAAGTTAACATTCCTCTGCTAGACGCAATCAAGCAAGTGCCCATGTATGCAAAATTCCTTAAGGAATTGTGTACCAATAAAAGAAGGTTGAGGGGAGATGAAAGAGTGATGATGGGAGAGGTTTCTTTTGCAGTCTTCAAGAAGAAGATACCTCCAAAGAGTCGGGATCCTGCCATGTTCACGATTTCATACATAATTGGTAATAGTCTGATTAGTAAAGTCGTGCTAGATTTAGGAGCCTCGATAAATGTCATGCCTCGATCAATTTATGCCTCCTTAAATCTATGTCCTTTAATAGAAACCATTGTTACCTTACAGTTAGCAGACCGTACTAACGCTTACCCGAATGGAGTTATTGAGGACGTATTGGTGCAGGTAGATAAGTTGGTGTTTGATGCCGATTTTTACATTGTGAACATAAATGATGACACTTCGTATAACCTGATACATATCCTATTGAGGAGACCGTTTCTTAACACAGATCGAACCAAGATAGATGTTCGTGAGGGCACCCTCACGATGAAATTTGACGGTGAAGTCATTCAATTCAATATTTTTAATGTAAAGGAACACCCTCTAGATAATCACTTGATGTTCTCTGTTAATATGATCAATCCCTTTGCACAGAAACTGTTTGAATTGAGTTGTAGGGATCAATTGAAAATAGCCATGGCCGATCATTTGAGCTGCCCCACTGACTTGACGCCACCAAGGTTATTTAACTTTACTAATCAATTTCATGTTGGTTTGTCAAAATATCAGATGGACAGATTGAAGAATTTTGCAAGGGGCATTACGTGATGAGCATAAAGTGGAGTTGAGCCAATGACTACAAACAAAGGCGCTTCTTGAGAGGCAACCCAAGGGAAGTAGTTTTCTTTTCTTTATTTACAATTTTGCAATTATGTTTTAGTTACATGCTCCATTTCGTTGCATTTGATGTTACATTGGGGACAATGTAAGATTTAAGTATGGGTGAGTGTTTAGTTTCCTTGCATTCTTTTAGTTATGTTTTAAGTTAGATTTTCATTTTTTTTGTTATAGTTAAGAGAGAGAGAGAAAATCAAACGAAACAACCAAAAATTTTTGGGTTTTTTTATGTTTCTTCTATGATTACGTAGTCTTAATTAGAGAATGATGACTAGAAAACTCTTTAGCAACTTGAACATGAAATTTTACTCTTGTGATTGGTTATTACACATTTTCTTTAGAAGAGTAGTGACTAGTGGTAGACAAAAATCGATTAGATTTTGAGCCTTTCTAGATTGACACATTCATTTCAGTCTCACTTTCTTTGTTTATGTGTGACCTCCATGACATGTATGTCTTGATTTTGCCTTGATTTTCTATTTGAGACGATATTATCATATGCATGAACATGAAACTGACATAGGCGTTTATTTGTTTTAAGAGCTACATGACTTAAATAGCCTACCCATGGATATAATTTTTATTTTGATACCCACTTCGAGCTTAATTGACCTTTTTTTTTTTTTGCCAACCACATTACATGCTCTTAACCTAACTAAATCTCGTACCAAGCCTTAAAAAGCTAATAGAGTATTTGTGATCGTATTGTTGATATGTATGATGCACAAAAGTATAAGTGTGGGGGTGTGCATATTTTTAGGGTGGTTATTTTGGAATGTTATTTATTTTTATTAAATTTCAAATGTTGATGTATCTTCTCATATTTGTTTAAAAAATAGAAAAAGAAAAAAGAAAAGAAAAGAGTTTGAATAAGTGTACCAATGAGGAAATGGATTTGTGTTGCAAAATTGTTTATAATTAATCTTTCCTCTTAAAGAGATATAGATAGGGAGTTATGTTTTATGAGAGTTTGGGTGTGAAGGCTTGAAAATGAGTTATGAAAAGTAGGTTTTTGTATTCTATTATGAGTGTAGGTTGATCGCTTCATTTAAAGTTGCATTGAGTGTTTTTCTTGCTTCACTAGATTTGATGGCTTTTACACTACACTTTTCCAATACATCTCACCTCAACCTTAGCCACATTACAACCTTTAAAAGTCCTTTTGATTTATGGATATGCATATGAACTCAAGTGGTGGAGAAATGAAATGATATGCAAAGTTGTGGATTGTCTTGATCATGAATGGTATTTGAGTGTATCTTTGATTATATCTTTCTAAACACATTTTGTCAAAGTCTACCTCTAGATTGCTTGGTTTCTAAATGGAATAGTTATTGATTGATCATAAGTAGAAACATATGATGTTCAATTCTTGTCATGGTTTTGAATGTTATTGTTCTTTTCTTATAACTATGTACTCTTAGGAAATATGGAAATTGCAGAAATTTTATAGTTTGTGACTTTGGTTTTGTTGATTTGCCCGAGGAAGATCAAAAGCTAAGTGTGGGGGAACTTGATATGTGCTTAATTTGTCATGCATTTGATTTCTTATGCTTAGTGTTTAATATGAAGAAATGCTTAAGATACTCACTTTAGTTTATATTAAATTTTAGGTACAATTTTGATGAACAAAACCTAAAGTGAGTTGAAAGCACCTTTCATGGAGCAATAGTGAAACAAGATGGGATTAATCTTAATTACAAGTCAATTAAGCTTAATTACATTAACATTGTAGCATACAGAGATAATGTGAGTGCATGAATGAACAATGCTGAGAAGAAGGGTCTTATGTCAACGGCCTTGGCAATTTACGCCGCCGGACTTAAGTCGGCATACATGGGATGAGTACTGTAGCATTGTAATTAAATTCAAATGAACACTTACGCCACCGGTCTTGAGTCCACGAACATCTAAACCCAAGACCATTCATGTATTTAAAGGGTCTTAGTTCTGAAGCTTAAGACAGTCATTCTGTGTATTCTTTAGGGGATTAGCACCGACAGAGTTCTCCAGCGAGGGCTCTTTCGAGGTGTCTTCCCGGATGGGTGGTTAGGATCTTCTTTTCTCTGGTTTAGATGATATCAATGTTTATACTCCACTATAAACTATTTCTTTCGTTGTCGATGTATCTCTTATTTCAAAACAGGTTGTTATGTTGTCTGGTTTTAATATATAGAGTGTTATCCGAATGATTTATAGATGTTTTACAGAATGTTTGAATAGGAACTCCTTGCTTTACATTTAAGTTAATCTTCTTCATTTGTATTTGTAGTTTCCTTTACGTTGTTAACAGAAGATGGTTTATACTGTTAAATATTTAAAGTTGAGGATGTTGTCGAATGCTCTGTTTATATTTAATAGAGTATTTGAATGAACACTTTTTGGTATATTTTCGAAATGATTTATTCATATAGTGAATTGTTAGAAGGGATACTCACTGCTAGAACTTCGAATATAATCCATGTAATTATTATATTTAGGTTTACCGTAGCTACTAATGTGTGCTTAACCATTAGGGCTAACATAACCTTGCTTAAATGATCCAATCATATTGTGATTGTTAGCATGATTAATCTAGTTCCTAGTTTATAATGATGATACCCAATTAAATCTAGAGATCGTATCCTATATTGTTGGATGGTTAGGTTTGATTAACGATCGTATCTTGATTAAACACAATCTAAGTGAAAACTGGGATTAGTAGATCGTATCACTAATTCACAATTAATAGTCTCTGAGAAAAGAAGAGAGCACTGATACAGTAGATTTAGTTTAAAGTGAGTGCAGGCCGTGATTGATCCCAAAAATAGAGTCCAAAACCTTTCGACAAATTCCAACTGTTTACTTTGATTAATTTTCCTAAGTTAATTTTATTTTACTTTATTTTGCAATTTCACCTTTTTACAAAAAACTCCCCTCCAATTCCAAAACGCTAGTTTTAGTCTTAGTAAAAATTAACCGACTAAGTCTCTGTGGATTCGGTCCCTACTTGCCACTGCTGCAAATCTTAGGATTGTAGAAGCATAGAGTTAGTTAGGTTTTATTTTCTAAAATATTTGACACCTATCACCTCTACTGGAAAGATACAAAGCTAAAATTAACTCATGGCAGAACATTATCCATAGCAAGTAGACTACAATTTATTTCAACTGTACTGAGAAACTTTGTCATCCATTGGAGTGCACATTTAGTCTTATCCAAGAAGAATATCAAGGAGATAGATAGATGTGTAAATTAGTTTGTATGGTTTAGAAAATTAGGCAACTCTAAAGGGGCTAAGGTTAGATAGGATGAAATATGCCTGAAGAAGGAAGAAGAAGGACTTGGGCTGATACCTCTCTTAAAAATGCAGAAAGTACTCGTAGTTAAAAGTATTTGGAGATTTTTTAAAGATAGAGAGTCCCTTTAGTCGAAAAGGCTCAATGAATACTACTTAAAAAACACAAATTTCTAGCAGATTAAGATTAGTAAAGAGAACTCTTGGAGTTTTAGAAATATGCTTAATCTCATAAGTCAAGTATATCCTTGGATAAGATGGTAGGTTGGAAAGGGGGAGTCAATATGGTTTTTTTTTTTTTTTTACAATTGGATGCATCTTAGTTCTCTTATCAAAAGAAATGAAATTGTTTTATGAGTTCAAGAATACCTACAAAGGCTAAGGTTAGCATAATCATTTCAAATAGAGATTAGGATTGCAACTTTGGCTTATCTTCTCCTCCCTTTGGTTGATGATTTAGGATATCCAACAAATTTAGATATTTTCATCCCAAAGTTCCCTAGTATTATTTGATTTAGAAGAAAACTCTTTTAACTAAGGCTACAATTATTAGCTGGTTATCTGTTAAGAATCGTCTCAAAACCAAAGATAGGTGGACTATAAATTATTGAAATCATGATCCTAAATGTCTTTTTTGTAATGCTGAATTGGATACTATCCCACCTATGTTTTTTCAATGCAATTACTCTCATATAATCTGGAATTGAATTCAAAACATAATATATATCCATTTTTCACAAAATGGCATGGATAAATATGATTTTATAGGCCAGTAGAATTTGCAAACACTTGAGGCAGGATGGGGTGATTCTAAAAATTGCATTGTCCTGCTCCATTTATTCTACTTATAGGGAAAGAAATAATAGCCTTTACAGAGGTTAAAGGAGGGAAGCTGCAATGCTAGGAGATGTTATTATTAATTGGATTAGGGAAATATTACTAGCACATGAAATCTAATCTAGAATCAGCCAAAGAATTAAGTGTTTATGGAAGATCTAAGTCTTAATATTGTAATTGATAGTGATTGATTTGTTCTAGATTTGCTTTGTCAGATTGTATGGCTTAATGCCTAGTTAATCCATACCTTATTGTATTTTCTTAAAGTTATGCTTGAGTCAATAAATTTTATTCATTTTCTAAAAAAACATGAGGCATTTTACCCATAATTTGTTTGAAAGGACGACTTGTAGTTTATCGTCACTCTTTTAGACATACTTATCTTCTTCTTCTTTTTTGGTTCTTTAGTTTAAATTTTACTTTTTTAATGTGACTCCTCTTATCTATTAATCATGAATAACTTCTCTTGTTCCTACAACACATCTTCACAAATTTTCCATAAAAAAGATGGATGAGTATCATAATATATAATACACATAAATTTCTCGATTATCAATTTTTTTCTAGGTAAAAAACTTTACATACCTTACCAATTAATTGATATCATAAGAAAAAAAATCATATTTCCTTATTTTTAAAATGAAACTTTTATAATTAATTTTTTTAAAAAAATAAATGATGGATTTCTACTGTCCTAAAGTCAATAAGATCTCTTACTTAAAGATAAATTAATGTACACACTATAATACAACATGCAATTACAATAACTTCATTCTAAAAATACTTATTAATGATAATTATTTAATATGGTTATATCCATTTTTATAAGTGTCTTATTATTCTTTGTTTTATGATGGTTGATAAGTAAATAACTTATCATAATTTACCCCTCGTTATCGTTATGTTTTTATGTTAAAGTTGCGTTTAATGTGTCTGTTTAAGTTTGTTTCAAGTTCTTTTTAGTGTTTGTTCGTATTTGGGGCTACCAAAGAATCAAAATTGAGAAGAATTGAAGCAAGAAGATGAAGAGTTAGCCTCTGCTTCGCTGACACGCCTAGGATACAGGCGTGTAATGCACGTATTCAAAAGGGCCACACGGGTGTATCCTACCCGTATGAAGATTAGAAGACACGGCAACATGATACGAGCACGAAACACCCATGTAAACTTATCGCGGATATGCCCAGAATGATACAGATGTGTCCTGAGCGCATTAAGCATTTTCTATGAAATAAAAGACAGAAAGACGCGTAAAGGAGAGAGAGAGGAGAGCGGCTGAGGCAATTTTTGGCAAGATTCAGGCAATTTCTGATGACATTCAACTGGGTTTCGCTGATTTCGCACGGTGGGTGGCTTAGAGCTTTAAGATTGATCCATAGATCAGAGTCTGGAGTGGAGATTTTTGACCCATCCGTCGTGGGTCTGCTCAGTTTTCTTTCTGAATCTCATATTCGTGTTCTAAATCTTGAATATGAACTAAATGTGAAATTTGTTTGGGTATTGTTGAATACTAAGTATTTTGTATGAATTATTTGACATTAACGAACTAACAAGCATGCAATTGTGAATTGAAAAGTATACAATTAAACACCATTCGAATAAAATATTCCGAAAATCATTAAATTACGATTAATTATCGTATCATTGACTCGAAAAAATGTGCTACAATTAGAATACCTCTTTGGGTTGAGGGTTTATCAGAGTATGTGGAGAACATAGATACTTACGAAACCCTTCGGCATTATCATTCCTCAACCT
>JANIMX020000026.1:219094-229788 GCA_024582655.2 Erythroxylum kunthianum
ACTCCCCAGGTGGGCGGTTGACGTTGTCATTTGGATTGCCGTGTCCTCCTCCACTGCCACCACCACTACCGCTTCCAGCCCCATATCCACTACCACGGGCACCACCACCTCCAGAGCCAAAACCATAACCTGAGCCGGAACCTGAACCTGAACCACTTCCAGAGCCGAACCCAAAGCCGAAACCCCTGCCAAATCCGTTAGGTGACCGACCAGAACCAGAACCGTAACCCCATCCAGCACCTGGACTGGAGCCCCAACCCCAATTGTAGTCCCAGTTTGGACCGTGGCCTGAGCCAGTGGCTCCTGAGGCCGAACCGGTTTGACCTTTAGGTCCTGAAGACATTTCCTCTTTTTTCTCACCAGAACCACTGTTTCCAGCAGTGTTATGCACAAAAAAAGCACCAAAGATTAAGAAAACAAGAAAGAAAACGAGCTGAATCGAATTGGGTTTCATGTCAGCCTTGTGGTTGTATTGAATCGGTGATCAGGTTGAAGGAAA
The DNA here is from genome assembly GCA_024582655.2 of Erythroxylum kunthianum. NCBI lineage: Eukaryota > Viridiplantae > Streptophyta > Magnoliopsida > Malpighiales > Erythroxylaceae > Erythroxylum > Erythroxylum kunthianum. The sequence continues at coordinate 219,594 of JANIMX020000026.1, forward strand.
GAAAATATCAAAAGAAAGCTTGATACTTCTGCACGGTTATAATGAGGATGCATGAAAGTCGTATTTATAGTGGGATACTGGGATTGATACTGACATTAGGTCACCCGTGAAATGATTTACTTTCGTCCCTATAGTGCACATGTCTGGTTGTGAGGCAATTTTAATCCACTAGAGCACTACCATTTCCATACTAGCACCACCGCCTTTCAACTAAAATATATGCTGATTTAATTGCCATTAATATTATTACAACGTGTTACCATCATTAAGATTCTTAAAATAACCATAAAGAAGCTTTTTTTACTTATTATATGTAATAAATTAGGTTTTTTAAGTAAATTAGTTAATAAATTAACGATTTAAACTTAAATAAAGAATTTGATTCAATTTATATTTATAAGTCTAACATACATCATCATTTAAATTATTAAAATGAGAAAATGTCTCTAAAACTTTTAAATTAATAGACTTATAAAACACAAATTCTACCATGGGAGCACTACCAAACCTTGTAATTATTTGCCTTAGAGTAATGCCTGGAAGGTCTGCACTGTAAATAAGTCTATGCCTTGTAGTATGTATGCCCAAAAATAAAGGTGGACTAGGCATTCATTCGCTTAAAATCATCAACAATACCTGCCTCAAGTATAGACTGTGGAGACTTATGACTGATAAACACTCTCTCTGGGCTAAGTGGATGCACACATACTATATAAAAGGTACAAGTATCTGGGCAATTTTGATCTCCTCTATTTTTTCTCCTATTATTAAATCTATCTTGAGAATGAGAGATTAGTGCAAACACAAGTTTATCACTCTGATTGGTGATGGGAAAACAGTTAATTTCTGGTATGATAATTGGCTCTCTGTGGGACCGTTGATCTCTTCCCAACTTGCTACACCCCTTCATGGAATCATTTCTAAAGATAGCACAGTTGCCGACAGTCTAGACTGCATCAAAAGGATAGCACCTATTAATGAGGTGGGGAGATTGATGGATGAAATTCGATTCGTAGCTTGTGACAGTGAACAAGATAGTTACATCTGGAAGCATACATCTAATGGAAGGTTTACCACTAAGGTGAGTAAACAATGGCAGTATGTACAGTTTCCATATCCCCCATCGGCTAAGCTAATATAAAGATAATATCTATGTCCTAGAGCTGTTTTCATCCTATGGATCATATTGAAAGGTAAGCTCAAGACTACTGACAGACTACGCAGATACAATTATTCCACAAATTGGTGTACCTTGTGCATGCAAGAGGATGAATTAGTAGAGCACTTATTCTTTAATTGTTCTTGTTAAGATATAAGATAAATATATCTTTATTTAATTTTGAAATTTTATTAATTAATCGGACATTCTTGACATCTTTGGTTTTGGATTAAAAGGCTTATGGGTGTTACACTTGGTTTTGAATTAAAAGGCATATGAGTGTTACACTTACAATTAAACAAGAAGTCTTTATGAACTACAAGTCTATCTACTGTTGGGCACTTGATTTGTGGGCTACTAGAATTTTGGTGAAAAGATAACGATGGAGTTATCTTTGGTGATATTGATAAAAACGTGTGAAAACAAAACAAATCAAGTTAGCTAATTGATGGCTATGTGAAAGTGAATTAGTTGGTTGCAGGTGTCCTTCTTTTTGTAGGGTGTATTACAAACACAAATAGGTGTTGATTGAACAATTGCTGACATATGGTTTTGTTTTGAGAGTTGTTCTTGCGGCAAACAACTTGGCAGATTGTGGATGTGTGCATTAGAAAAACAGTTGAGGCTTTTTATATCAAGTAGTAGTATGTCGTTGTTTTCGTTTTTTGTGAGCAAGGTTGAGCAATTAGCTATGTGTCTTATGCATTAAAGCCAGTGGAGTTCAAGTGACAGAAATATCAGGGTGTTGATGTATGTGGGAATTAAACGGAAGCACATATATTGATTTTTGTATGAGTTGTTAACTGCTAAAATATTGAAGATCTTAATTGGGAGTTTTGTCGTAAAGTTTGGTTGATCTCAAGTATTTTGTTATTCCTTTTCAATCAATTGTTTACTTGAGTTATTTTTGCTAATTTGTTTTTGCTAAGAGTAGTCTAAAGAAAAATCCTCTGTCGAGGTTAACACGAGTCGGTCGTATTATTGAGTGTGGAAAACTTTCACGGGTAGTAAAGTTGAGAGATAGTTTCAAGGGTTAAGCGGAGTAGGCTTAGTAAGGACTTGTGTCAATCTATTATACTTTCGTGAAAGTATTTAATCTGGGTGAGGGCCTCGCAGATGTAGGCAAGGTGTACCGAACTGCGTAAACAAATCTCAGTGTTATTTATCTTTGACGTTTTAATTTTCTGATTTGTTAATTATTCTACAGACAGTTGCGATAAATTTTGAAGTTCGCAAAATTACTATCCAAAAGTTTTTCAATTATTAAAAAATTATCCTAGATTAAAATTGGGTTCTATTTCTAAACCAACCAATCGAACACGGACTTCGTAGGTGCTTTATATGTATTTACTTTTTTTAAAATTTAATTTACCAAAAGAGAAAGACGAAAACACGTATATTTATCTCATTTCTCCCAAACGGAGATACGTCAGCTGAAATATGGAACAAGTTGAATTGGAAAAAAGATTTTGTGTGTAAATAAGTGTATGGCAATAGGATATTGCATAATTATAGACTATATTGTTTCTACGAAAACTACAATACCCCCTCCCCTCTTTCTCTTTCTTTGGGATGAATAAATTATTTATGTATTGGACTAGTCGTTGACTTCAACGATTCCCTTTTTTTAAACCCCAATCTCTCAAATCAAAACTCCCTTTCTATTCCTCTAATCCAATGTAGTAGTAGCTTTTGAAATTAATGGAACAGAGATCGAGCTCTGTAACTATTGGAGAACGGATCTGTGCTTCCTTTATACCCTTGCTACCTATACCTATAATTGAGGTGTTGATTGTTGCTGTCACTCAATGCTTCGGTTGCAACCCGCATACTTTTAAGAGACGTGGCTACGATTTCGCATATCTTTCTCGCGTTGCGCATGCCACTCGATGTATGTCTTTTTTCTTCCTCTTTTCTTTCGGCCATGTCTATACCCCATTATGTTGTGATTCCATGCAGTTTCTGTTAACGAGGTGGAGGCGCTTTACGAGCTGTTCAAGAAGTTGAGTAGTTCGATTATTGACGATGGATTGATTCATAAGGTAAAGATTCTTGTGAACTATTCATACCTTTCCCAACTTTTGATTTCTTCAACTCACAATTTTCCTATTGAAGAGTTGAGAGGTTCTTCTCTTCTCACACCCCATCTACTTCTTTGCTTCCATGATGAACCGAAAAAAGTGTCAATCTTTGTTTTGAGAGGGGCACTTTTTTTATTTTTTATTTTATTTTATGCTTCTTGATGTTACCATGAAGCACTCATTCAACTACTCTATTTCACGATCCTATTACATAGAGAAATGAACTAATTAATGTGGGGTTTTGCTATTCACAAAAGTTTTTTTTATATACGGAAATGTATAAAAGTTTCTTCCAGGCATCGGATTCATCAAATTTGGCATCTAATTCTTTTAAGTAGTTTCGACTGAAAATTTGAACTTAATGTCTTTTTTTCTCTCATGAATTTTCTCTTTTGTTCTTTTTCTTATTTATTATTCCTCTTATGCCACGACTAGGACTGAATTCATGTTCGCCATAACCACAATATCAGCAGTATCTTGGTATCAACTTTCTTTTCAATTTGAGGCATTAGCTTTAGCTACCTGGACTAGAACCGATTGTTGTATGAAGCCTTATGGTCTGTTTATCTGTTTAACATATGTGGTTGATTCCCTGAATACTTTAAAACATGATTGTTTTATTTGGGTGCTAAAAGCTTTTATTGAATTCATTATTTGCTGGTAATTATTGTCAGTCATGTAGTGAAATATATGTAAGTTTCTAGGGTTGATATGTGTTTATGTGCTCAGATTTCCTTTTGCCTTCTTCTTTCACTTTTATAGGAAGAACTTCAGTTAGCACTTTTCAGAACTTCTTCTGGCGAGAATCTTTTTCTAGATCGGGTAATGCATTGGAACAACTTTATTTTTCTTTTTTGTTGTCAAGATTTGAACATGTGTTGATTTAATTGATTATTGTCTTCTAACAAGATATGGTCAATAGGAAACGAGCAAATTGACCAAGCAATTGTGCATGGTAATTGTGTGTAATAGATAACTTCCTGTATTAGAGATACCATTTATAAAGTTTTGTTAATATATGTGCTCGTATATAATGAGATGATGACACATGTTTGACAAGTTTATGTAGCAATAGATGTATCTGGTCTCTTTTTCATTGTTTGATATGGTACCTATATATTGATCTTGAGTTAGCAGCTTCATGAATTTTAATTTGTAGTTGATGCATAGTTAGGCAAAAGAATGGATATACTTGAAAGAAGTGAGGCATGTTGTAAATATCTTGTTAGGGTGTGTTATTTGCTGAGCGAAAGCCAAGATAGAGCATTGCAAAATTTACAGAAATGTACTACCATTAACTAAAGAAGTATAGTAAATATTTGGATATCATTGGCTTATTTCTACTGTTTAATATGCAGTCTGAAATTTAAGTTTTTATGCATTAGCAAGTATGTAGTTCTTCTTTTTTCTTTTAATATTTAGGTTGCTTTCCTTTTTTCTATTTCTCATTGTCAGTTATCATTTACAGTGACTTCCTTCTTTTCCTTTTTACCTCTAGGTTTTTGATCTTTTTGATGAAAAGAAAGATGGTGTAATTGAATTTGAGGAATTTGTCCATGCACTCAATGTCTTTCATCCTTATGCCGATTTGGAAGAAAAAATAAATTGTAAGGGTTCAGTACAAATTGATTGAGTCACAAATACAATTCTTAATGCAAACCATCTTTATTCTTATGATTTTCTTGCAGTTTCATTTAGGCTGTATGATCTGAGACAATCTGGGTATATTGAGCGAGAAGAAGTGAGTATGTTGATCTCCATTAGTGACATTTGAGCCAACTTATGCTCTCAAGTTTTACTGATTGTTAATGGATGAGTTATTTTTCGTTTACCTTTCAAGGTTAAGCAAATGGTGGTGGCCATTTTGTTGGAATCTGATGTGAACTTGCCTGACGAACTTCTGGAGGATATTATAGACAAGGCAAGCAGCTCTCAAAATTTTGATTAGTTGACTTCTAAATGCTACATCTTATTGTTCCATTTCATGCTCATTCTGCCAACAATTGTTCTCAGACATTTGTTGATGCTGATGCCGATAAGGATGGTAAAATCTGTAAAGAAGAATGGAAAGAATTTGTGATCCGACATCCTACACTATTGAAAAACATGACTCTTCCATATCTGAAGTAAGTTGGCTTTATTACATTGCTGAAAAGTTTCCTATTTTGCTCCTTTTAGTTTCATCTCCCATCCATTTATCTTCGTCCTCTTTTTGAATTATGTTATCAACATCATTATTCTTCAGGGATATAACAACCGTATTCCCAAGTTTTATTTTCAATACCGAGGTTGAAGATTAAATTCATATGGCATCTGGAATGTGTCCAAAAACTTCATCTGGGATAAGACTGCTTTCTGCACAGTTTCCCGGTGCTGTGTCGTCGGTGTCAAGCTTATTCATCGTTGCAGGTGATGGAATGCCCTGCCTTTGCCTTCATTTGGCAATAGAGCAAGACAAAGATGGGTAGGGTGAAGCTGGTGATATTCCCCTTTTACTGTGAGGATAGCTTTTGCAAGTCATTTTTTATGTGATCAAATTTAGAAGAGCAATCTGAAAAAAAACCCCTAACATCTTGCTGTTCAGTGAATCATTTTAGCAATTGATTGTAAAAAATGAATTAACTATCAAACTGGTAAATAAAGGAATTTAAGATTTAATAGTATTTAATTAATATTTTCCGATGAAGGAACAAAAGAAACGGTTGTTCTTGTTTTTTTATAGCAATTTTTTATCTCCAGTGGGCAAAAATCTTTAGGATAAATTAAATCAATTTAGGAGTAATCAATGAAAAGACATTAATTCAAATCCTGAAATTTTCAATATAGCTAGTTGATTGTAAATCAAATTATAAAAAAATAATTAGAAACCAAAAATTACTTTTTATAGTTTTCATAATTTTAAAAAACTGAGAAAAAAGCTAACAAACAGATTTTTTTTTACAAAAACTAAAAATAAAAATAAAAACTAAATAGAAACAAAAATGCCCTTAGTTATTTTAGAAAGAAAAAAAGAAAGAAAATGCCATTAAAACACAACCAAATATAATCTTTACAATTTGCATTCGAAACCAACCATGATCTAATTACGGGCACAACGGAAAAATAATTTTTTTGCTGTTTTCAATCGGATTCCGATAATTGAATAACTTGAATAATAAAACAGAATCATAAATTAAGAAAACATGTCTGATTTGATTTTCATGTTGAAAGCCTTTCTGATGTGTCAACCACAAGTTGTTCAATTGTCCAACCTCTAACGGTATCCACATAGCAGCTTCTCAACTATTGAGGAAATTAAGCAAGAGTACTAGCTCCCTTATGTTTATCACTATTTATAGAAAAACATTAAGGTTTTAAGAATTCTTATTAAAATCAAATACCTTTATTATTATCACAGTCAAACTCTAATTATAATTAATTTAATTTTAATAAAATCAAATATATTATATGTGATTCCTAACGTTTCTCAAACTTTATAATTAAGTCCACCTTAATTAAAATTATTTTTTCTTCACAAGCTGTTCTATAACTTGTAACCCATTATGTTCCTAATATATTGACAATGATTATAAATTCTAATTCTAATTCATAATTAGAATTAGATAAATTAAAACTCCTTTTAATATATCTTTAATTCTCTAATTAAACAATTTATAATTATCTATCAAGATTGATATCTAGTAACATGTCATGACCACCCAAATATTAGGAATGTCAAAGTGGTTTGACTTAACCTGTCCATGCATGGTTATGATGTATAATGTATTCCTTTCGCCATCTAATGTTCCAATTGGATAGAGTATGAATATAGTGTCTACTCCTTTGTATCCAATCATGTTCATTGATGCTAATTAGTAATTGATATTTGAAAACACATTTCCAAATGTCAATTAACTCTGGCAAGAGAATTCATTAAATCACTATTAATCAAGAACAACAGAACATTCTCTCTAATTACTTTATAGTGACGAATCCTTTATTGACTTATTCAACTATCTCTATATGGTTCATATTGAATCCAAGTGCTACCGACTGAATTATCCTAAGACGGTTCATTAGTAACATCAAAGCACAATAATTCTCATACAAGATACCTTAGTACTCTGAAGTCTAAGGATCAATTATACAACCATCATTATGAGGAAATCCACAGACACATAAGTAATATTCCCTTTGGGATTTTTCATAGTAGGGTCAGCTTAGTAACTTATTCTTTAATAAACACCAACACATTAGTTTAAGTATCTCCAAACTTTAATTTATGAGATCAATTACTTTCTTCGCAAGAAAGAAACATAATGTGTTCTAGTTTTACTGTTTCATCAATATCTTATCTTGATAAAACTATAACTAGGAACATTTAGGAATAATACATAAATATAAATTGAATCTCATAATTATGATCTCATCATAATTTCAATTACACAGTAATTATTCCCAAAACTTTACCTTTAGTATTAAAACATCAAATATAATTATTTTAACACGTAAAGATAGAGAAATGTCCTTTATTAATTAAACAATAATGTCGTACATTGAATCGCAACCAACTGATTGGTTACAAGGGAATAAACAAACAATCCTCCACTTGCACTAAAGTCAATCGCTTATGTATCTAATAAAATATACATCCATATGTCGATCATGTCTCTTCAGAGAAAATGACTTAGTGAGGGGATCTGTAAAATTCTCTTCAGTGAGAACTCGCTCTATTATTATGCCTTACGCTCCACTATCTCCCTGATCAATTGAAACTTCTTGAGTGCATGTTTGGACCGTTGATGTGACATTAGTTCCTTTGCCTGTGCAACAGCACCGTTGTTGTCATAGTACAATACTATAAGATCAACAGTGTTAGGAACCACTCCAAGTTCAATAATGAACTTCTTAATCCAAACTGCTTCCTTTTCTGCCTCTGAAACTGAAATGTGCTTTGCCTTGGTCGTTGAATCTGAAATGGTTGGTTGTTTGGAACTCTTCCAACTTACAGAACCACCATTTATTGTGATGATGTACCTTGATTGTGATCTACTAACATCGGGATCTGACTGAAAAACTAGCATCTGAATATCCTTGAACTCTCTATTCAGCTCCTCCATAGACCATAAAAACATCTTTGGTTCAGTACTTTAAGATGTTTTTCACAACCGTCCAGTGACTCTCATCTAGATTGACTTGAAATCTGCTTGTTATGCTCAAAGCTTAAGAAACATCTGGTCTATAACATAACATCGTATACATGATTGATCCAATTGTCGAAGCATATGGAACACAATCCATTTTATCTCTCTCCTCTTGTGTCTTAGGACACATACTCTATGAGAGAGAAATCTTATGCAACTTGGGTAAGAATTCCCTCTTAGAATTCTCCATGATAAACCTCTTTAACACTTTGTCTATGTATGTGGATTGGGACAACCCAAGCAACCTCTTTGATTTATATAGTTCTTTATTCTTAGAATTTAGGCTACTTCTCCCATATTCTTCATGGAGAAGTTTTTGGATAACCAGATCTTTACAAACTGAAGCATAGGTATGTCGTTTCCAATCAGCAATATGTTATCCACATGTAGCACTAGGAAAACAAATGCACTCCCACTAACCTTCTTATAGACACATGATTCATCCACATTTTTTATAAAATCAAACTCTTTAATTGTCTCATCAAAATAGATGTTCCAACTCCGTGACGTTTGTTTAAGTCCATAAATAGACTTTTGCAACTTGCATACTTGATTAGGAAATCTCTTGGATTCAAAACCTTCAGGTTGTGTCATATACACATCCTCCTGCAAATTCCCATCGAGAAATGCAATTTTGACATCCATCTGCCAGATTTCATAATCATGATATACGGCTATATCCAATAATATCCTTATGGATTTAAGCATAGCTACTGAAGAAAATGTTTCATGAAATCAACTCTTTGTTTTCGTTTGTAACCATTAGCCAATAACCTTGCTTTGTATGTTTGTACATTACCATCCATGTCAATTTTTCTCTTAAAAACCCATTTGCATCCAATAGGTACAATACCTTTAGGCGCATCTACCAAAGTCCATACTTGGTTAGTGAACATGGATTTCATTTTAGATTTCATGGCTTCTTGCCATTTTAAAGAATCAATGTCAGACATGGCTTCTTTAAAAGTAGTAGGCTCATCAAGTATGAACGATACATTATCCTTCCCCTGCTCAATATGTAGATCTAATCTAGTGGGGGTAGGACATATCCTACTAGTGCGTCTCGGACTATGTGTATCTTGAACTCTCGGTTGTACATTGTATGTATCAACTTGAAGTTCTAGTTCCATCTCCATGTGAATTTGTAGCTCTTGAACTTTTCTAAGTTCTACCTCACTCTCACTACTTTCTTTGAGAATTAATTCTCTTTCTAATAATGTATCATGTATTGAGACAAACACCTTTTGCTCAATTGGATGTTAAAATTGATATACCACACTTTCTTTCGAATACCCCAAAAATTTGCAGTTATCCGATTTAGCGTGAAGCTTATCAGATATGGAACGCTTCATATAAGCGTCACATCCCCAAATCTTTAAGTGTGACAATCTTGATCTTCTACCAGTCCATATCTCATATGGTGTCTTGTCAACCGATTTGGATGGAACTCTATTTAGAAAGTAAGTAGCGGTTTCAATGGCGTATCCCCAGAAGGAGATAGGAAGGACTGCATGAATCATCATGGAACGTACCATATCTAATAGAGTACGATTTCTCCTCTCAGATACTCCATTATGATGTGGAGTTGCAGGAGGAGTCCATTGTAAGAGAATCCCATTCTCTTTTAAGTAACCGAGAAACTGGTGGTCCAAGTATTCACCACCTCGATCTGATCTAAGTGTTTTAATACTTTTGCCTGTTTGTTTCTCAACCTCAAGTCTAAATTCTTTGAACTTTTCAAATGATTCAGACTTTTGTTTCATTAAGTACAC
>JANIMX020000026.1:419181-439049 GCA_024582655.2 Erythroxylum kunthianum
CACCCACCCACCCACATGAAATGGTGATCCCTTTCTGCTGTCACTTCTGTACTTCTCTTGTTAGTGCGCTGAACCTGTGAATCTCAAGTTTGGGAAGTTCGTAGACATTTCACCAACCAAAGTCATTGGTCATTTTCTTGCCAAATCTTTGGTCATGTAATTAGTAACATCCTCAAATCTTTCATGATTAGAGCCCCACGCCTTCCTCATCAATCCCATATATAATTCTATGTAGCCATAGTTCTAAACCACATACTTTCTAATGACGTGGGATGCTGTAAAGTCCCTTTCTATAGACATTCACCCATCATAATTCATGAAAATCATCATCGACAAAAGAGTACAGATCACTAAAAATTTTCACGTTTTAATTGCTGGTCGAGCCATGCAAATGTGTAATGTATCGAGACTTTGAAGATTTTAGATGTCCCACTTGGAGGAAGGAGATGTGGGAAGGAGGAAATCGTAGCAATTATATGAAAAGGGAAAATGAAGATAATCAATTATGGGAATCCTGTCGACATCTTTGGTGCTATGCTTGAGTTATGGCCCGGCCAACAAATCTCTTTCCCTCTCAAGATGGTCTCCTGGACCCACCTTATCTCTACGATTGTGGAGACCACTTGTAATTAAACAAGAGACGGAATCTATTAGTATTCCCGGTTCATACTATATTATATCTTTCTACTCTCTAGTGGAACAATACATCAACAAAACGCAAGACAATAAATTTAGTATTTTTATTTTATAAAATTCGGATAAGAAATATTAATTATACGTAACATTTTTTTATATTTTATATAAAAAGGTTATTTTCGTGACTCAAATATATAACTTTTCGTCACAAAATAACAATAGTTACACTTTAATAAAAGAAAGTTAAATTCTTTTTTCATGACCCATTGGTCAATATGCAATAATTATCTAATTTAAAATTATTTATTTTCTATCGTGAAATAATATGATTTATATTCCAACTTTATTTTTGTTCACGGAATACATGCACATGAATTCACTTAAATCACAAGTAAATATGCAGGCTATATAGCATGACAACAACACTCGAACCAGAACACGATTGGCAAGTTTTGACCCAATGAAAGTATGGAGTAATTTAAAGAAAGGCCGAGGGATAGGTCAGTACACATGAACTGGGCCGATTTGTAGGTCCACAAAATCACTACTTTGAGGGTTTTGTTTTAAACGCTTCATGTTAATTTGATTGAAGATTTATTATTTTAATAACATAATTCACAAGTAAAGTTGTTCGTGTTTGATTCGAACAAGGTTTTTGAACATTTCAAGTTGCATGCACTTTTTCTTCTTCAAAATTATTATTTTTCTAAAGAAAATAATTTAAAAAGTCTACATAGGCCAAAAATAATAAATAAAAAATCCAATTCAATCATATTAAAGATCAAACATAAAACTTTACAAAACACATAATTAATTTCTTCAAAGATTATGGGGATCTGAAGATTTTGTATAACCACAAGTGCCTCTTCTCATATAATCTCAATATGATTCCGAATTAAATCTCAAACAAATTGGGTATATAAAATACTTGATCATGAAAACCTTTTTACTTCACATTCCGTATTTACAAAGTTAGTATTATAATTGAATTATATAAAGGACGAAGGCAAAGGAAGAACCGATACTATAATGTATAAAAACAAGCATCAAGCATAAGATGTTTTCATTTTGAGCAAATGAAAATGTTTAAGGGAACTAGATTCGAATGTCGCCATTCTAAGAATCGAATCATAGTAGTTCATATAGGAGCTATACCCTGGATAATTTCACACAATTTGGAAATATTTTGCTTCATCCACAGAATATAGAGAAGAAGTTTCCTTTTATTTTATTTTCACTCTGTTTAAGTATATGTTTGTGATATTGTTTGATACACACTTGTTCAAGCTAGTCTTGGCCTCAGGCAAAGATAGGTTGCATTTAATTAGTAAATTTCTTTGCATACAAACTCTCTGAATTATTCAATTTATTGTTTAGGTAATTAAAAGTAATATTAAGAGGAGACATCTAGAAGCTTCAGTAAGAAGATAGTACTCAAAGACTGTAAAAAAAAGAAAGAGAGGCCTAAAAAAAATTGAAGGGAGGTGATCAAGAATGATATAACAGCGTTAGAACTTACCAAGGACATGACTCACAATAGAAAATTGTTGCGTACTAAGATTCAGATAAATGAGCTCTTGTAGGTCTTATATTCTCTCTCTTATATGGGTCATTTGGAAACAACCTCTCTACTAATTAGGGGTAAGGCTGCGTACTATTAAGACCTTTTCAGACCCCGCTTAACTGCTGAATTTTTACTGAGTGTTGTTGTTGTATATAAATGTTTAGAATAATAAATATCCGCTTAAATTATCAGAATTTTAGCTTAAGAAATTATAAGATATTCACACCTCCCACTTCCAACTTCCAAGCCAAAACTTGGTGATCTTGAATTTACTTATTTCTTTGAAACTTCTTCGAAGTTACTTCTTTCCAATTAACATATGAATATCACGTGAGAAAATAAAAATTAAACAGTAAAAATTAAAAGAAATCCAGACAAACAGTATGCATCGATTTTGGTATATTAGATGTGAAGCTAACAAATCCTACATATTCATTTCCAGGAAAAGGCCACACTAGTATTATAACTATGGTCACTTTGATTTAAGAGCTGGTAATTATTCCAAGTCCAGTTAATTGAAGAAGAAAAACTTAATTATAAAAATCAATTAACCAGCACAGCTAAATTAAAATAGCAGAGGACGTGAAGACAATAATTCACCGTGCCCTCTGAACTGGCTTTGTCCTTCGTAATGAACGAAGCCTTCGTACGTAAATCCTCCTAAAACATCATGAAACATGCTTGGACGTGCAAAACAAGCCCGCCTAGTTCTATACTTTATAAGGATAACAAATAAATAATAATACCCCAGCGAAGGAAAAAAAGAAGAAGAAAAAGGTGATACTCTTTACAGATGGGCAGTAATCAGTTTCAATCCTCGGCAGAACCTGTTAATGCCTTAACCATTATCTGCATCAATCTCACCTTCATTTGTAAAGACAATATGTAATCAGTTGTCTCTCTGAAGAGTTCATCCAATCCTATAGATTGATCTCCTTGAGGTATTAGCTTCCTTAATGTTCTTACTCTTCTCTCGATCCCGTTTCCGTCTCTTCTACCACACTCTAGTCGTGCCCTTCGCTTCATTGACATCCTTCTAGCCCTCAATGTTCCGCCATATCTTCTGATGAACCTTTGTTTCTTAACCTGACTTCGTTTCTTGGCTTGAGCTTCCAAGGTTTTGTCCCACAAAGAGTACTGATCACCATCACTCTGGTTGCCCACTTCTTCTACTTTTCCTTGGACCGTATTCTTCAAAGAAAGTGGAAATGAAGAAACTCCCATAATTCGGAAAATCTCAATCGAAGCTCTCAACTTTCTGAATCTTGTCGATAGTTTTGCAGCTCGCAAGATGTCGGTTTTGCCCGACAATACCTTAGTGTAGGAGATATACATCTTATGGGTATTATATAGTGTGCACTTGGGGTTAGTGACCAATGAGAATTGAGTGATGTGGGGACCATCACCACAGTTTCACAGAAGGACTCCAAGGGATTGGGGAATCGGATAAATGACTAAGGAAAGGAAAGGAAAGGAAAGGTAAGGCTAAGTGTACCTAAGGGGTTTGCTTGTTGGCTGTTGCTTTGGTCATGTTCTCCAGCTCAATGCACATGCAACCACATGATTCTTCTCCGCCACCAAACTCTCGTCCTCTAAACCCACCATCTTTCATCACACCTCCTTCTCATCAGAACACCCTGGATTATTCCTCTTCCACCACTTTCCAAATTCAATGCATATACGTTTCTATTCGTTTTGGGTCCTCTTTTTCTTCTCGTTACAGCTCAAGAAACATGGCAGCTTCTCCAATGTGGTATTACACGAACCATAACTAGTTAGTTAGTTTATTACGTGGGTGGATGTTATTAAATCCATGTTTCTGAACGGGCAAACCCTTTTTTAAGACAAGAAGAAATATCGAAGAAGCTGACTATTGTTGTCAATACTTTGTGTTGGCAAAAGTGGACAATTTGGATCTTGATGTTAGGATAAGGTACATTTTCTTCTGACATTCATGAACCGCATTTTCCTTCAAGTGATGATTGTTGTACTAAGGGATTTATGAGCATATCATGTTCCTGACATGTCTGCTTCAAAAACAGACTTATGGAAGTTAAACTCGTACAATCTTAGAGACAGCATCTATATATATGCATGCATCTTTATTCATCAACCGATTCTTCGAAGGACATTAGTTCCATGTTTCAAGATTTTATCGAATATTCTATAACTGTATATACCAGCAGGGAATCGTCCAATGCATGGCTTAGTTCTTGACACGTCGAATGTGAGATTGATATAAGTTGGGTAGTAACTTCTTCTTTACTAGGTAATTAGTTCATCGGCAATGCCCTAAACAATAGAGAACCTTGCACGCATGTGAACGCCAATATATTTTTAGATCGGTAATTCCCATTTCCTGTGCTCTCCTGATCGAGTGAAAGCTCAAGAAAATGTTAAGCAAATTATGCTATTTTGTTTGTATCCAATAAAACATAGCTTGGTTTTTGAGCATCAAACTATACCCTTAAAAGTTAGGGAGTAGCTAGGATACTAAAAAATGACTGATTTTTGAACACATTAGGCAGCAACATCATGTAGATGTGTCAACCAGTTGTTGTTGGGTACCCATTCGTCTTCTTCATATATATAAACAAATAAGAGTAGTATATAAGCCTATTGTATATAACAAAAAGAAGCCATGACGGCTATGCACATGGATTAATCCATAGCCTCATACTTAGTTTGCATTATTAGTGGATATGTTTCTTAAACTTGGGTTAGGCAAGGCATTATGGAACGTACGTGTTATGTTACCCTGGGCAAGGACCAAACCTATGTTCTCCTTCCTTTTTCTTTTTCGACCCGTTTAAACTATTCAAGTTCCTTCTCTTATATTCTTGTACGTGGACAAATTTGTGCCATGTTTGAAACATATGCGTCAAAATCTTCTCATGAAACTCTAATTATCCTAAAATGTTTAGCACATGGAGAGAAGGCTATTGGACCACTACCACGTGGAGCAGAATGATCATGTAATGGGAAGGCCCTCGTGTAAGTTCATGTGGGCCTTAAACATGTGGCCCATGAGTGGGTCTTACATGTTCACATCCTACTATTTCCCCATATGCCGCCACGTTCACCATGTGCCTCTCAAGGACCAAGATGTCTACTTTTAATAATTTTTTTAAGAAATGTGTTTATCATTATATTGGTCCAGTTCGTGTTTAAATAAACAAAAGCATTGGCAGTTCGTGACCAGTCACAATCCACGGGTTAGAGTCACGAAAACAGTTTCTTTGTAAAATAAAAAAAATAGATTTATTGTGATTTGTGAATTAATGTAAGTAAAAGAGAGATTAAAATATGAAAAAATAGAGATATTTTATACAAATTTAATGTTATTGTAATTAATTAACATCTTTACATGTGACAGTTTCTCAAATTTAAATAAATTTTAATTCTCGAGTATAAATAAGAATAACCCAAAGAGCCTAAATATGGTTTTTAGGGTAACCATTTCGGACTTCAAATTGGGTATTGCGTTAATGGTTATTAGCCCAAAGTAATGTTGAATTAAAGAGTTAATTTCCAGCTAAACTTGAGATAGTGGATTTAGGTCTACGGTTTCGGACCCATCTTCTCTATCACAAGGCTCTCCTCTCTAACGATCCCAGTTTTTAATCGACGGTCAATATGGGCTTTAGTTAGTCAAGATCCAACTACAAGATATATGAAACATTCAAATCACAACCTAGTCGAACCAGAACTGAACTAGGGCATCGTCACACAATATCTGCACCCTGGGACTGGGATTGGATCAGCAACTTT
Organism: Erythroxylum kunthianum; assembly: GCA_024582655.2. NCBI lineage: Eukaryota > Viridiplantae > Streptophyta > Magnoliopsida > Malpighiales > Erythroxylaceae > Erythroxylum > Erythroxylum kunthianum. Next base: position 425,153 of record JANIMX020000026.1, read on the forward strand.
GAACATGAAACACCCCAAAAGGAAGAGACATATTGCACGTTTGTGTGCGAATCTAACATAAACATGGTCACCTAGTTCTTCCTTGTCTTGTCGAGATGAAACTGGGTTGCTCCTCCATGATAACTGCGTTAGATTCACGCACAAACTCGTGATCTGTCTTTTCGATTTCCTTGTTACCTTGCTATCTTTGGTGGGATATTTCTCTTTTCATCTGTCTTTTTCTTTTTCAGTTCATCTCTGGAAAAAACTCAGGTGGAACTCTTCTTCTCTCAAAACTCTAATTTAGCAGTTTCAAAGGTTATACCTTTAATCTGATGTTTCTTAGCCTTCTCTGGAGATGATTCTGATACACTGTAATTTGGTAGGCATTTTCTAAAAACTTTTCCCCTCTATTTATTTCTATTATTGGTCCAATCCAAAGAGCTACTTTTCGGTTTCTTGGGACTCTTTTTTTAATCTATTTTCCTTAGTTGATGACTCCTCCTTCCACATGTAAGAGCCCATGTCAAACTCTGGTTATGCAGTTACATAAACCAAAGACTACCTAGTTTCACGGTTTCAGTTGCGATTCTGATGGATTGAGAATAAGGTTTTAACTATTGGTCGAGTTATGTTACGGCGTGTCTTTGAATTGAATTGGATAAGTACATAATGTTTCTGGTTACCATTGAAAGGCTCACGTACGCGCGCTTTAATTGGAAACGAAAGTAACCTTTGCTCTGGCTTCCAAGTTAACAAAAAGGTTCATCCTCAGTTTTTGGGTTAATATGACCCCAAAAAAAAAAAAAAAAAAAGAAGGATCGTTGGGGAATTACCTTCCATGTAAAGGAGACCTTTTCAGCTTTCCTTTGTCTGGTTAATATGTGATGTCTACCTTTGGACCGACCTAATTCTAATGGATATTCACTTGGAAGATGACAGCTTTCACTTTCTTTGCTTTTAATGAGATATAAATTTAATCTCATTTCGGTCTATGTACTTGCTAATTGATCTCTAACTTCGGCACGTGTCTTTTGCTATAGAAACAGAGATTTTAGAGAATTATGGTTCAGTTATTCAAAGAAATAGAAAAATAACTTTTTAGCACCATAATCAAGGAGAGGCACATGCAAGAGCTCAAAACTATCATGGAAGCAGAAAACTAATCATTTGCGTTGGACTGATAAAGAAAGCATTGTAAGGTGGACATAGTTGATCTGCTCTCATTTTTATAATAATTGAAGTACAAGTACAACGCATGTAATACCATAACTAAACGCACAATATCAGTGACGTAAATGTCATTCTAGTTTATGCATTAAAGTTTTTACCTGGAAAAAAACCCCAACTGCTGGTCGGACCTTTGGTTGCTTAAGACAAAAACAAGAATAGATAATTTACAGATTTTCACTAAAAGTGGAAGTTTGTTGTCTCTCAAAAAGGGGTTTAGGAGAATTCGTTCCTCAATAGAATCCAAAGCTACTAATAATTTCTTCTCAACTTGTTAAGATTGTAAAACATTTTCGGGTGACTTTGCAAGTGGTCAGAAGTCCTTGGGCATAAAGAACCTTGTAAGAATATGTTTTTTTTTTCTTTCAAAGGATTGAAAATTGGGCATTTGCTATTATTATCGTTGAAATTGCGAGTTTAGCCGGGGTGCTGGCTAACAGAGATAACACTAATTCCCAAAGTTCAGTCGATTGCGTCAGGAGAGGGATTCTGTCTCCTGAGTGTGGTTTCCCGGACTATTCCAAAGAACGTTTGGTACGGACGGCGATTTGAGAGTTAAACTAAGTAACTAAAAACGAAAGAAAGCTGAAACAATATAAGTTGAATATTTGGAGTGTCGAGAGGCCTTCTCATTGTATTTACACTTGATATTTATAGGGTTACAATTCTGTATTACACTCACATTCTATATCTGTACAAGTATCTTTCTGATGTATGTAATATTTATCTACCAAAATTCTCGTTTATCTCATCCTGCAGAATCTTGATTCGATATGACCCCTGCAAGATTACGCATTTATGTTTGCAGATCTGGGCGTATTTTTCGGGATCTTGTTTACCTTATGCCGTTATATACGCGGATCCGGGCATGTTTTCCGGGATCTGGGCTTATCTATTTGTGTTCTACTCTCTTTCGATCGGCTAATACGACGTCCTGCCGATATCCTTTTGCCCTCGGCTAGCCATGTTCTGCCGATCCGTTCCTCGATCCCTTCTTTCAATCGGCTGCCGATCCATCACTCGATCCCTTCTTTTAATCGGCACGCATCCTCATTTAGCCGACTGATATTAGTTTCTTACTGCTCGATATCTTTGTTATTCTTCAATCGACTACCGATTCCCTTGCTACTATTAGTCGATATACTATTCATTGTTCAGCTGCCGATTCCCTTACTTAGTCGATATCATATCCCTTATGTCGGCAAGCGTTCTCATTTATTTCCCTAGTTTCCAGTTCAACTATTTGCCTCGACTCGATATTACCCTTTAGTTGCTTTATTTTGAAACCGAGCATTAACAAAATCATTTTTTACCTTTACCTCTTTTGGTGTATTCCTTTTTCTTCAAGTAATTCTTAAAACTCCTTTATGATTTCGAAATTATCATCATCATCACTTTCAATAGATATAGTCTCCTCTTTTTCATTTTCATGTTTTGAAACTACATAAGTTAAATTCTTTTCTTTGGTGTATTCTCCTTCACTCTCATCTCATACGTGAGAGCACATCGAACATACTCCTAGAGTGGTTAATTGTGTAGATCCTTTTCCTCATCAATTGCTGTTACCTTTGGTTTTCATGAAGGTCTCCTTTATTGTCTCAACAAAGTCTTACTAAGTCATTTCAATGCAATTACAACATCAACAAATTATTCAAAAATATAAAAGTTGCTTTCATCATGCATTATTTCAAACAATTCCTATTAATGAACTATCATGCTTATTCTACTCTCCCTAATTTGGTTTATGCCCTTATATGTGACCTTAAGTGTATTTCAAATATCATTAGTAGTTTCACCCATTAATACACTATTAAACTCACTATTATTCAATGCATAATATTAAATATTTACAGCCCTACTATTTTATGTCATGCATTGTTTGTCATTCCAATTCCACTCATCTTTTAACTTAGGAAAAGATATTTTTACCTTATCTTCGGTAATGAAGGGTCGCTTTTCTACAATAAACCACAAGTCGATGCTTTTACCGATAACAAAAGGTTCTATCAAGTTTTACAATTAATAAAGTAATTACAAGGAAAAAATAGCTCATAAAATACTTTTTCTCTCTTTGATTAAAAGACAATCCTAGGTGTGTCATGATCTTTCAAATATAATTAGATATGCAATGATGATACCTATAAACTTTAATATCAATTGTTGGTCCAAAGGGAATCTAAAAGAGGATTCAATTGGGTGACCTTAGAGTAAACTTTTTTTTTTCACATTTTATCAAACACTTGACACTTATGATAATGTAAACTTATGCAAAAATAATATTTTCACGTCTATATACTTACCGAAATATTTTTACTCTTTTCGAGTCAATAACTTTGCAGTTTTGGGTGTCTAACCTATATACGTCGTATACTTTTGCTCTAACAATATAATATACCCAATAATATGGCAAGAAGAAAGACAACTTTGAAGGCATTTAGGAATCTCCTTAATCCAATCAATCTTCAAGGCATCAAAAGTTTTAAATCCAAGACATAAATCAAATTCTCGTAATCTATGTGAGCTTTAAAAATTGAATTCTTCATTCGTCATTTAAGATAAGTAGACATAAAGGAAGTCATTCGTAGTTCAAGATTTTGTTGTACACCTTTTTTGTTCTACAAATTTGAATTGTATGAATGAAAATTTTCAACAGAGAAGAAGATCGTACCTTAGTACTTAGGCTCCAAACAATGCCATATATAGCTGTATCATAAGCTTGTATACTTGATTAACTGATACGGAAGGTCAGTATATTGGTAACTAAATCTACTACTTCTGATACGCAAGGTAAAATTGAGTAATACAGCTAGATTTTGAGGAGATAGCAAATGAATACAAATGCAAGAAGTCAATCGAGTGCTTAGGCTTTGTAATGAGCTCATGTGGAAGACCAGTTTCATTTTCATCATTGGCAAAGATAAGTCGCTTGCAGAAATGTATGACTGGGATGAATGAACTAAAAGATCGAATCTACCCAGAACCGAAAAAAAAAAAAAAAAAAAACCAGCTGCCTCCTAGACACTTCTAGAAGGGGAAATATGCCACCATGGATTAGCAAGTTTGTAATAGCACAGAAAAGCCGTCTCCTAGACACTCTCTTATAGTATTGACCGCAGGCCAGGGATTTCCAGTAACTTCACCATCCGTTGATGGATGATTTTGTCATTGCTCCATATATTCCACATTTTCGAAAGAAACTGGGTCATCTACCTCACTCCCACTACTGAAATTGTCATCACCGGTCACTGACAAAACTTTCTCCGTCACTGAAATATCAGTTAGGTGACTTTTCACAAACTTAAATTGTTTATCCCCTTCATCCAATAGCCCTTCTTTCCGCTTCCTTGTAAGATTAGTTGCACATGCTTTGAACGATTCAGGAGCATCCAAGAACATGACATTCATGGAATCAACCATCTTTAAATCATAATTGATACCCTGTTCCCATTTTCCCACATTACCAATGTAATACAAATTATTTTCAGGCAAATTCTGGGCTTCTGAAAAAATTGCCGAGAACTCATTGTCTGCTCTCGATCTACAAATGATGGCTTTTGCATAGATCTTTAAGATTTTGCAGTCAAACACTCTTACACCTCGTTCTTCAACATTTAGCAACAACTCTGGAATTGGGCAGTTCAGAAATTAGAAATGATACAACAAAGATACAGATAAAAACAAGAATATGAAAAAGATTTGCACGAGTGGCTCCTCACTAAGTAGCTTCTATCCAAAATTGTCCAATTAGCAACAGTGGGGCACATTTCAGTTTAGAAGACGTTGTCATGACGTTTCCAAGAGGATAAGCTGGTCAAGTAATTTAATGCTCCCCATTAGCAATGATATGATGACAGAAGCCTCTCCATATCATAGCATACTTTCTGAGAATCATAACCACACAAGATAGTGGCAGAGATGCTAACCCCTGATGAATTGAGGAATAAAGCAAGAGGATAAAGATACTGGGGAACTCACTGATTAGAGCTACAGGAGTGGACACATTTGGAAGGCTTCTCTCGGCTTTTAGACCAGGCTGATCCATAACCCACTTTATCAACTGATAGCGCACACAAGATCCAAAAAATGCTTGTCCATATGATGTGACCTTGCTCCACTCACCAGTTTCCCTGTGATAAATCAGAACGTGAGATGAATTAGATACAGTGGCCCCAACAAATTAACTCTTTCATCAAAACTATGATCTTCATTCTCTAATACCTGACAAACTGAATTGCATTATCAGCAATTAACAGCCACATGACAGCAAAACTTTTCAAGTGTTCATCAGGTATCTGTATTCCCTTTTGAGGGAAAAAGAATGAATAGTCCATCATTATCACAGCCTCCATCAGAATTTCTCGTAAGGTAGCTGCATCATCAGAAATCTGAAAAAGGATAAAGTTTAACTTTAGAGACGTTGACTAATAAAGATTAATTGAAAATGACTACATAAATTGGTAAAGAAGACTAGGAAAACAACAACTCATGAACAGCTGTCATGTTACCAGAGCACTACAACAAAAGATAAATGCCCTTGAACCTTGCAAACTGCATGATCTACATGATCCTTACATGCAGTTGATACAAAATTTCAGCACAGCAGCTTATTCAATTATATGAAATGTCGGTGATATTTTGAACACTTAAAGATTCAGCATAGCAGAACTTAGCCTCACTCCTTGGCTTTATGCCAGCGTACAACACACAAGATATAGCTGCCCTGGTTTTAAGTCCGCATCATATGTTGTAGGTTTCGTAAGTTGAAGCGTATAGCAACTCCATACAGGTACACATCAATCAGAATCATATCAAGGGCAATTTGCTGTACGGTTACATCTTGTGAGTAATAACTTAATTATAGCCTCGTACATCAAATTCTGCACATCTCTCTAGTTTAACTTTTAGGGGTCTTCTTCACACTCCGTTCTAACTAGATAGACCTATAAAACTTTTTTACCTAAATTCTGCAATGCATAAAATCTCCCATTAAAAGCTCCCTTAAGTGATCTTTTCTTTATGATATTAAATCATTCCATAAACATGGTGTAATCAATCTAGGATATTTAAGATGGTGTGAAAACCATCAACTGTCGTTTAAAGCTCAAGTTTGACTATAAAAAAGTAGCGAACAAGCATAAGTTAGAATACTGACAATTAACGAGACGACAGGCAAAACTGGTTCCAACAACATCCTGAGAAGTGTATCTGCAATGTTAACGGAATAGCATTTCTTAACCAGAAGAAAATTATAGAGACTAGGTGACTTAAATTACCAACTACATAGCCCAACTATTTGGAGATGAAACAGTATCAACAGAAGAAAGCAATCATCAAAGAATGAGAATATTTGGCAAGTATCCACTCATCACTGAATCGAAATTAGATTCATCCAGTTCCAGTCACATAGCATTTAACTCTTCTTTAAAACCACGAGAACTGCTCCCTTTAAACATAAAATTGGGCATACGGGATAACCTACACTCCAGAGAATTCTTTTTATAGCATGGAGATTTTTATTCTAAAGGAATTTAAAGGTGCAATAAAAGAATTATCACCGAAAAAGTAATAACCCCGAAAAGCAGCCATCATCTCAACTGCACGGGTATTCAATTCTCTCTTCAACTCTGCTCTTGAAATTCCACAACCAAACTTCAGGCACAACCTCAACAAGAAAGCCTCAACCATCACAACACCAGCCAAGTCTCCAACCCCAAATCTCTCTCTACTAACCATTTGTTTCCTAATTCCATCACTAATAACTGGACAAAACAACCTCAAATCCTCTCCAAATTTACTGTTATCCCCAATTTTCTCCACCACCCAAACCCTTACCATATCAGGGAAACACGAACCCAAAACCTCGAACTCCTCGCTCGTATGACAACAAATGCCACAACAAATGCTTATGTAACTAATAACACCTTCTAGAACACCTTCAATCTCTTCTCTCAACTCCCTTCTAACAAAGACCAACCCATACATCTCACAAATGACGGGAGCCAGTAGAGCTATCTTTTTTGCCGTACTACATGAAGAACAGCAAGAAACCAGTAGTTGAAACAAGTCCTTAACGAGAGAGAGTTGGTTTGAATGGTGTAGAGTGGTCAATTTGGTGGAGTATGAAGTCAAAGAAGAGTAAAACCATACGATTTCAAGTGGAGGATCGGGTAAAATGTGAAGCAAGCGAGAGAATATGGAGGTGAAATTTGAAAAATCTGACGCGCCTTTCCGGTAGTCGGTCAGAAAACGGTCGACGGATTCTTTGAGCATGAATTGAAAGGCGTCTGGATCGGAGGCAAAAGCGGGTCGGTTCATGGTTTTAAACTCAATCCAAAGTAGTAGTGGGACGTGAAACTGAGTGATTCCAACTAAAAATGGGTGCCTTTAGAGCGGAGAGAAATAAACCCTAGTCATGCGGGTGGGTCCTTGATTTGGGTCTCATGGTAACGGAACCAGTTTTGAATTTTAGGAAAATTGTTGTATTAATCTTTTTATTATTATTATTATTATGAAATATAATTCAATATCATCTTACATAAGAGTTTTTTAGTTTAATAATAAATCGCATTGATAATACAATTTTGTAAGGAAACATGTACATGCCTATTCCATGTCCCACTGCAAACATAACTTTGACTGCATGTGGTGGTGTCTAAATTATATGCAAACAGGTGCTCTCTTGTGATCTAAATTGCTGCATTGCATGGATGAGCTTTTGCACCTGTTCAGAGCTCCACTGAAATACACGCCAATTTATTGAATGCAATTTTCAAGATGATCTAGTCCCCGTCAATTTTCTTTTGGACTTTGCTGCACCATACAATTACAATTAGATCATCAATATTTGTGGCGCACATTCCTTTGATTATGCACCGTTATCCACGCTAACAGAAAATTTGTTTTCATTCGTTACCTTCAAATAATTCAAGATGTATCCAAATCCAATTATCAGTCAAAGTCAAGTACAAAATCCCTATTAAAACATATCTTTATGTACTTCAATTCAAAAGATATTTGCACCATAATATTAGATCATCCATTTGATTGTCTCATAGCAGGTCATCCAATGTACTTAGGCAAATATCCACATGTTAACTGTAAACATCTCATGCTTACAAATTATGAGATTTACTACTTGATCCAATCAAAGAGTATAACATGTGTCACTCTGTTTAGATTAATATTGTCTCATCTCATTAATCCTATTACTAGGAATAATTTAGATATTAACATAATCACACATAATAAGAATCTTAATATCATAATCTCATCATGCTATGTGATGTATCAAAGACTTCATTAATTGATTTAAGATCACTATCAATTCATATATCAAATTAATGAAAATGTCTTTTATTAGTTAAATAAATTTGTACCATAAGCACTAAATGTTATTGTCTTTAGAGCAGTTCTCTAACAATTGAGAGAGGCTATTGGTAAGCTTGATATAACCATATCAAAAAATTCCAAGGAATTCTAGCAATTTGTCTCTTCAGCATCATCCTGTAAGATTCATTTCAGAATATGACATTGCTTTGCCTTTTCTATTTGACCTGATCCTTCAAATCTTGATTGAGCTGAATGTTCAATGAACTTTTAGCAATAAGTAACAGGTTTTAGTGTGCAAGTATAGCTTAATACACAGAAGCATTTCTATCAATAACATTTCTGAGATGAGCTAATTTAATCACCTCTAAAAGTGGTTCAATGGGTGACCAGTTATTAGACCATAATAAAATTGAGAGTCCATTGCCAATTCGATTGAAGAACTCCAATTGATGTATAACTGTTTTAACTTAAATTACATCAATCGAGTCGATTGAAGAACTCCGATTGATGTAACGGTACGAGCATGAACACTGGAATTCTCCAATGATTTCATTAAAATTCATCCGAAACAATTGAAATGATTTTACATTAACTTGGTTAAGATCAAAAGCCTCCTGCATCTAACAAGCTCTTCCTATGCTAACTCTTAAGAAAATTGATAGCTGCAGCACCAGATATATCTTCATTACCTCCACCCTCTTCAAGGCCTCTCTTTTATGTCACTTAATCTGCAATAAACGTCAACACCATTGATATTGAAAATCTATTATGAACCAAGAAAATAACCAATTGTGACAGATGACATCAAATGAAAAGAAGATGTATCTGAACAAATAAAAGAAACGAATAATTGACTAGAAAGATCCCTTTCAATAAGGTGAGAAAAGGACAAATTAAACATAATATACAAATATTGTGCACAGAAGCTTTTATCAAGTGCAGCTGCCAATCAAACATTATGTCAACTCGATGAACTTTATAGCTTACATACCTTTGATGTCTAGTATTTCTATACAATAGCATAATAGCCAACAAAACTGGTACTACTGCTGAGCACAGGTGCTCAAGTGAGTGCCCGCTGATGAAGTATCGATTGGCATTATATATTTTCCTGTCAAATGCAACTTCAAACTTGGATAAAATACAAACCCCTGTATAACAATGAAAAACAAAAAAAAAAATTATGGGAAAAGGGAACAAATGATTCATGGACTTACTGAAAAAAAGAATTTAACAGGAAAAGAAAAAGGTGACATAATTAATTGTTTAAGTTATCAAGCAGCCGAGCAGTTAAAGACTAAAACAACAACATCAACAAAAACAATATAAACAGAGTAAAAGACAGAAAATTTGGTAAAATGAGAGTGGGAGGAGGGAGAAAACTCTTTCTAGCACCACTTATATCAGAAGAATCCACATAAAAGGCTTGAATGCCATCAGTTCACAAGTTATCCAAGAAACGATCAGAAACTAAATGAAACACTACCACAACAAATTTCATCCATACGACAAACTTTCTGTAAGAATCAACACCAACTTCTGACCTCAAAATTTCTAATGCCTCTTACCTGATAACCGCAATATAGATATCAATCACATTTGTGATGAAGATCTAATGGTGTCCCTTTTTGCTCCACCAATCTAAAAGCATAACATCATAGTGCTCACTGATAACTACATTTCATTTAGCATAAAACTAGCAAGTATAATATTCACGTACATAACCACCTGCTAGTAAAAAGAACAATCTTATTGACACGATTAAAGGTCATATTCCAAAATTTCAAATCATTCCCTACTCTTCAATTCAAGTTGTCTTTCCAATAATCTAAATTTCTGACTTACATGAAGAAACTTACAACTTCTCAACAAAGCATCCATTATGATCTACATAAGCCTGAAAACTAAACTCAAATATAATATCAACAATGAATAATCTCTGTTGAAAAATTCCCAAACAACCCCTATGTGACTTAAGTTGAAGGAAGAAATTGAAGAGTGAAGTTGTACCTTTCTGGCTTTTCATTTCCATATTGTCATAACCAGCAGGTCAAACAGCCTTGTACTAAGATTCCTATTTCATTTCATAATCCAAGATAAATGTATGCCACATAAAATAGCCTTGCATAGTTCCTGATTCCAACCTTTAAACAATAAATCCCATCACCATTCCTTGGTTGAATTAATAAGTTCAACTATTTTCAACCAAGTTGACAGTTTATGCACTTCCTTCGACATAATCTTGTTGATATGGACACCCAACCCCAGCAACATTAACCAACTTATACTAGCTCCCAATTTGTCATGTAGGATATAAATATCTAGCAACAAAATCATTTTATACATCCAAAATTTCTAGTAGGTGCGGAATCAGTAATTGTCCATATAGTGGTGCAGCACTTCTCATAGTCAGTTTTTCACTTGGGTCAAGTAGAATTGAAAAAGATGGAGTAAAATAGAAGAGTAACAAGAAAGAAGTGGTAATAGAGAAGTTACTGTGTTTTATATGAATTATCAGAACTGCAATTTGCCAAATTACAGTAGTTTAATCAACTAAAATATAAGGTTCCAACTCATATTCTTGTTATGGAGAGGAACGTGGGTAGGCTTCAACTAACACAATTTCCAAATCCACACACATTAGTAGCCATACAAAAAATATGGAGGTATCATCAAATAGTTGCTACAAAATTAGCACTTTGAGAAAGAAAGGGCATTGAATACCTGCTGCCCAAAGCCAATACTTTGAGTGTGTATACTTGGGTGGGTACAAAAATGCCAGGCCTGGTATGGCTATACATGGAATTAGCTGGAACAACATGCACAACCGAAGATCATTAAACGTTCTGCAACAACTACCAACCCATACTCAGCAAAAAATTTTTTTTTATGAAAATTTGACAAAATAAGATTTTCAAGTAAATGATTATCTTGTAAAGGAAGTAAAAGCCAACCTTGCATAAGCCATACTAAGTAGAACAACTAACAGCAGCCCAAACAAACAACTCAATCCAATCCTTTGCCCCAGTCTCTCCACCATAAAACATGAGAGAAGAGAAGAATAGGCTATCATCATCTACATTCAGCAATTAACGTTAAAAAACAATCAAAACGACACACTTAAGTTAGAAGGTAATGATAATAAAAAGAGGAACTTCGAATCCAATTTACTCAAGCTCCAGGTATACAAGTATATCAATTATGCAATTTGCAGGACCGGGACAGTTACTTGACTTTAAATGCCAGTAAAATCTCATCCTAAATGCCAAACTTGCCCAATAATATATCCTATAATTTCTTTATTTTTTCCTTCTGTTTTCTTTTTTTCTTCAAGAAACCAAACAGAGCTAAAGTAAACATGGAAAAGCATATTAATGAGTTGGGAAAACTAACCGGCAAAGCGTCCCACATAATTCTAGTATCGTCAGGCTTAAGATGATAATAAGCAGAGCCAAAAGACATACCCACGATTCCTCCAAAGAATAGAGTCCACCCCCAAACCTCTCCCCGTAAACTGCAATAATAACAAAAGCAATGATGAAGAGAACAAATTGAGAGTAAATATATAAAAAAAAAAAAAGGAAAACAAGAGGAATCCTAACCTTATATTGAAAAGGCAACCTTGAAGAGAAAGAATAAAACCAACGACACCCACAACGAGGAAAGGGAAATTGGTGATCACATTCAAAGTGTTAGGTACTCCTGTAACAGTGACAGTAATCATAAAGAAAAGGAAACAGAAGTTGGAAAAAAGATAATTGACGGAAGAGAAGGATAAAGAATAGGACCGAGGAAATTGCGCATGTCAGCGAAGAGGTGATGTTTGTGGGAGAGAGGAACTTTGGGAGTGGCCAACATGAGAAACACCCAACAAAGAATGGCACCTCCCCATATCCGACTTCTTTTTACTCTTCCTCCTCCTCCTACTACTGTCTCTTGATTTACCATCCAAACCATCTCTCTCTCCTCTGATTCTTCTGCTTCTTACAAGTATATTATTAGTAAATCCAAATGGGTATATTATTATTTGATTCTTGACAATAATTTTGGTTTAAACCCCATATATATCACGCTCACCATCATTACATTTGTTTATCTTGCTGTGTGCAAAAATAGCTAGATTCCGTCATTTTTCTTACCTGTCATTTAAACCTAGGACCTGTCGTTTTCGGTCTTGAACTACAGGATGATCTGGGTCATGGGCCCGTTCAATTGAAGTTGAATATGATTTGGATGGCTTCTTCAACCTTTTCTGTAAATAAGTGTCGCTATCCATTATATGAAGAGCCTCTTTATAATTAATTATATAAGTTACTAATATTGATTGCTGAAGTCCAAGTGAAGTAATTAATGGGGTTTGGTGGCTTTTGTGTTCAAACAATTAAGATACGAGTGATCTGTTTTGTTTTAAACAGAACAACAATTACGTTCTAAAATTTTAAAATTTTAAAATTAGCATTATATGAGTATATGATGGATCAAATACATCATTATATTATGTATCAAATTAAAACTTTATAGATACATTCTAAGAATATAGATGAAAGAAATTAGATTAGATTTATATTTGAGTTAGTCAATTTAAGACTTGGTCTCTATTTGAGATAATTATCGGTAGATTTATAGTATTTGGGGTGTTCTTTTTTATTTTTCCTGAATTTAAGGAGGAGTTATTAGATGAATAAAAGAGTGTGTATTAGATATGTCTCTTTAGTTTCTTTCTTTTTATTCTACTCCAAAAATCCCGTAATGACATAAATCATTATTAAGATATACATATATTTTTACGTAAACAATTTCTTATTGGTTAGGGTCGTATCATATGTCCTTTTCTGAGGCACATAGGTATATTCAATTAAGTAATTTCTACCTCCCAATTTGTATTTTAATCTAATCAAACTTGTTAAACATAATTAATCTATTTAATTATCACAATAGTCTAGAAAATCCCTTTCTCTAGATATAAAATGTTTATTCACCTAGTTTACTAATTATGTTTCACCTCTTGATCCTTCGTATAATCCTTATGATTGAATCTATGATGGTTAGCCATAAATCCAATTATTAAGAGCAAAGAGAATAAATTTAACCAAACGATAATAGTTCATTCATTAATAAATACCCATCAAAAACTACATCCCTTATCTAATTAAGGATTTAGCTATTCAAGATAATGAAAACAAATTGATTGAATCTATATGTAAGTGTACATGATCAGTTGTAGCAATGTAACACTGACTTTTTGTATTGGGTTGTATATAGGCATAAGACTGTGTACTGATGTAATACTATTTATTTTTTAGTTCCATACTGTAAATTGTACTTCTCTGGTTTTCATATTAATAAGATGTCTGATTTA
>JANIMX020000026.1:1037081-1048458 GCA_024582655.2 Erythroxylum kunthianum
GTCAATTGATGCCAAAAATTCAATTATTAGCTAACAATAGCACTATACCTTAAACAACGAAAGAACTAGTAATGTATGTTTGAAATTTCTCTTTGCCTTCAAGTATACATATACTTTAATATATATATATATATATATATATATATATATATCTTTACAGTTTAAACATTTTCTTATCATATTATTTTGTTGCCAAAGGAAATAGAGCATGTTATAATACAGTGTCACAATGTAGCAACAACAACATTTTGCCTTCTAGTTATATACAACAATTACATTTTGCCTCAAGCAAAAATGAAGCAATTAGTGCAAGATTGTCATTTTTTTATTCCTTCAAGTATACTTATGCTCTAATGCATATTTTTATAGTTTAAAATTTTTCTTATCATATCCATTTTTTTTATATCTTCCAATGCTACTACTAGAAAAAAAAGGTAGAGGTAAAAATAGAAGTTGTGAATTTCAACCAATAAATGTTGCAATGAATTGAAAGCTATATATACATATTAATGCTTAGTAAGGTTATCCTGTGGACAAGGTCCAATCTACAAAGTTGTCTAGTGAGTTGAAAATTATTGCAAGAGCATTTTTGACTTATCTGAATCATGTTAAAGACTTGAAGGAAGACAAGTTGCTTGAAAATTCATCGAAAATTTTATGGTAATTATTCAAAATCTTTAACTTTATGCAACATTGTTTCGATGGATTTGGGATTAATTATATTTTTACTTATTGTTCAAATTTGAAATTAAATGTTGTGGATATTGAGAACCAAAATGTTCAGATTGTGGTACTTCATTATTGAAACAAAAGACCAAGGATTGATATTTCAAGTTACGTAAGTATTATAAATCTTTTGCTTTTGATGGGATTGTTATTTCAAATTACATAAGTATTATAAATCTTTTGCTTTTGATGCAGAAGCCATATACTAGAACAAATGACTAAAAAAAATTGGAATAGTTTGTGTAACTATTGGCCTGATTCAAAAGTTCAGGATTGATTTTTTTTCACAATCTATTTGCTTGTATTAATCTTGTTAAATGAATTAACAATTAAAATATTTTTTTCTTTGATTTAGGAAAATTGTGAGAAGACAAAGGCGAGTAAATAAAAAATGCAAACATCTCAAAATTAAAGGCTCAGGTCATTTGTAGCTGTTTCAGATGAATATGTAAGATCTATGTCTTCAAGTTGTACTTTAATAAATAAGCATTAAGTTATTTATTGTGCCTTGACTTTTTCATTTCATAAAATAGAGTGAGAAGGAACTAGATAGAAAAGAGTGTGATAACATCACGCTATATAAACTCACTCACTATAAGGAAAACAAAGGATGAGTGTCAAAAGAACCAGAAAATAATTATGCAAGTATAAAAGTTGGCTCAAGGTAAATGTTTTAACCTTTACATATAAGACAATCATTGAATAACATCAAGTGGAAAATAACAAGCTTAAGCCTACATTAAAGTCTAAAGTAATCAAGGGAGAAGAAACTCGAGCTAAATTAGCAAAATATGATATGTTATTCAAAAGGTTACTTGACTCATATTATAATAGAAATGAGGAAAGTGAAGGATATTGATTTTAAGTCATAGCCTTGTTCTATCACTTCCTATATATACTATAATTTAACTTTAACATTTTTTTTCTCGAATTACATAATAGATGAAGATGTAATCAATAAGTGATTATGTTGTGAATGGTAAAGTTATGTGGTGTTTGCTTTAATTTGAATAAAATAATTAGTGTATCAATTTTCTCATAATAATTTTAGTTAATTTTAACCAACCTTGTTATTTGTTATAGGTTTATGAACTCGGACATTACTTTTGACTAATATTTGACAATATGTCCAAATATTCCAATTTATGATGCTTTTTCTTTGTAATGTTTTGTTTACAAATTATAAAGAATGCTCAGACTATTATAAATATTTTGTGTGAGAACAAAGAATTATCTATTAATGTTATATTACTTTTGTTGTTACAATTTGATGATACATATATAATTTGACTTATACAAGAAATGCTCGAAATTTTGAATTAATAATATTTCTCTACAACTTAATTTGATAATGATAACCAAATATTTCACAACAAAAATCATGTTGATACATTATATATATAACGTTGCAAATTGCTCCATATTATGGATTACACAACAAGAGGCAAAAAGTGTTTGGCAATGCTTTTACACATTTGTTATGGATTACACAAAAAGAGGCAAAAATTGTTTGGCAATGCTTTTACACATTTGTTATGGATTACACAAAAAGAGGCAAAAATTGTTTGGCAATGCTTTTACTCATTTGTTTTTATAAAATTACTAAAACATAATTAAAAGATTATGCTTACGAAATTACAAAAACGTAGCAAAACATATATAACTATGATAGCATCAAACGTAACTAAGAAAAATTGACTACGTTTTTTTATTGCCTACAACGTGAACCTAATTTTTCTCCCGCCGACATAGATTTCTTCTCAATATTTGGCTATGTATTTACAGTGTTTTAGGTACGAAAAATTCATAGCTAATAATTTTGTCTACAATTATGAAAAAATATCACCTATAATTTTTTTGCTACGGGAAATTTGCGACATTTCATACGACCAAATGAAAACATCACAAATAATTATGCACGACATTTTTTGACAGATTGATTACATTTTTAATTGTTACTTATAGTCTAGTTTGTTGTAGTAGTTAGTTGAACTTGATTAAGCGTTTTTAGTTGTTAAAAATAAATGGTTTCACTTATGTAATAGCTTTTTAATGATTAATTATTTAATTATAAACATAATATTGATTTCAATAATAATTCAAATAAATATAAAAAAGTTAAAAAATTGGTTGTTTTAATAAAATATAATTTTTATTAATAGTTATTATATAAGAAATTAAAATACAATTATTTAACATAAAATTAATTTATCGCTAAATTTTATTTAATATTTAATTATGATAAATTATAAATATGTAACTACACATTAACAACTAAATACATTTTTGTTAAAATTAAAAAATAAAAACTGTACATAATAACAGAAAAATCAAAGTAAAACCAAATGAATTAAAAAAAAGCATAACAAAAAGTTTACCAAATATATATAGCAGAGAAGAAAGCAGGAGCTTATGGGTATCTGACTATTTTATTAATGAAGCAAATGTAAATATCAAATTTAGACGAAAAATATATCTCATCTTTTATGCTAAAATTGATCCTAGTCATTGGCTCGAGTCCCCAGCCCAAGTCCTCGTGGAAAAACTTAATTATGATGGAAAGGAAGCTGGAAATATAATTTACGGAACAAAAAATTCAACCACATCGTTACCAGAAAATGTGTATATCGTATAATATATATTGTGAGAAATCTGGAGTAGACTGAAAGCAATTGCAATGACTTTCAAACCCTACGTCTTGCAGAACCAAATTATAATCTCCTCAACTATCGATTAAGGTTTCAAGTTTAAACTGCATCAGTATCACCATAACAGTGTTACACTGAATATTAAAAATCATCAAATTAGTGTTATTGTATATAACAATCGTCTGGACCATCATGTGATGAATTTATGAGACTTGAAATTAAATTAAACTCAAATGCCTTCCTCCCTTTTATGGTTTTCATAAATACTTTACGAAAGGGAGGTCCACTGCATTTGCATACAACCCTCAAATGTGAGTGTGAGACTGAATCTATAAATTGCCTTGGTATCAATTCTACTAGCTTCTGCTTAAGAAACTGCCGCCATAGGATCTGTGTGAGATGACCTATAAGACTCTCTCATATGAACTGCTCACCTCGCCAGTCCACTTCATCTGTTGCCCTTCCTCCAAAGATGTCCTGAACACAGTCAACACAGACCAGAAGGAAAGATACTTGTCCAATCCAGTTTCTATGCCCACAACATACTTACTCTGCACCACTATAACATGAAGCTAGAAATTGAAAAGTAATTTGCCAGCAGATAATTACTTATTCAAACAGGAAATCAGTTGCTTCAGAATCATTGAAGTACTGATATTACCAAACTGCTTCCTTTTACCTGGTTAGAAATATAGGTACAAATATTAGCGACTCATTGAAGTTTGATATTCCAAACATATGAAAGATGACCAATACAAAGAGTGAATGGGTTTACAGTAAAATGGAAGTATAGAAAAATTCATCAGTCAGTGAAGAGGCCTTCCAGGTCCGAAAACCTGTATGCATGAAAAAATTGCAGAACAAGGACAAGGATATAATCAATTAAATGTTTTGCATGTGGACATATGAACTGACATCAGATTTTCATTACATTAGTGTTGATACATGCCAGTAATCAAATAAAGACTGGATGGCAGACTGCTTCAATCCCAGTGTCACAGTCAATGGTAATATCATCAGCTGAAAAGGATGGTCATTAATCGAAAATATAGAGCATCAGTAGCATGTGGAAATTATAAATGAATCATTTCTGAAAACAAAAATTTCAAGAAGAAAAAGGAACCTAATGAACTGACACACAGTTGGAATAGTTCCCCAATGATCAATGAACTTCAATCCCCAGAGACACCAGAGAGCTTGCTAAACAAGTTCCTGCATTACGTAGTTAAATGATCACCAGCAGAGCATGAACAAAGATTTAGGACAGCTTGAATGTCCTTCAGCACTTGATGGGTTACCAAACAGCACTTGTTCAGTTTTTCAGAAGCATGCCCTTTAGGAGCAGTTAGCTGATGTATCATATCAATTGCCCACTCTTGCAATCAGCTTTTGAAACAGCTAGGGCTAAAATGTTCAGGCTGACAGCAGCAGAACATGCCCCTTTATACATTGATCACTCTACCAAGTTCGTTTCCTTTTGTACAATTCTCTCAACATCCTTTCAGTGTCAACCTTCGTTCCCAGTCTAGCAAAAGAAGAACTGATACAACCAAGAGTATTTTCTGAAGGGATGAAACCTTTATTTTTCATTTCTATAAATAATACTTTTGCCTCTGTCTGATATATGTTTTTTAATCTTCTGTCCAGCCCCCTTTGTTCAGATAATTTGCACCAGCCACAGATTAGTATGTTGTAAGTGAACGAATTTGGGGATACCCCCATCACTTCCATCGCATTGAAATATTTTCTAGCATTCTCCATGTCACCCGAATTGGCAAGATCACCAATGAGTACATTACATGTGCTAGTTTTTGGCACAAAACCTTTCAAAATCATTTCGCAATAAAGTTTTTTGGCTTCCTCCAGCTTTCCAATTTTGCAATAACCACAAATCAATGTGTCATAAGTTGACGCATCAGGATTCAAGCCATAATCTTTCATCTTAGCATACAATTTTTCTGCCACTTCATGCAATTTTTCTCCCTCAACATGCAACTTTGCTGATAAGAGACCACGGAAAAGCAGATTGTAAGTTACAATGTTGACAGAAACTCCTTCATTCAACATTTGAGTGTATACGGCCAAAGCCGTATTAATGCAACTCCTTTCACAATATCCACGAATGAGGGCATTGTATGTCAATGCATCTGCTGAAATTCCATCTCGGTTCATGTTTTCAACTACTGATCTTGCTTTCTTTGTCATACCTAGCCTGCATAGGACTATGACAAGATTATTATAAACTTCCTTATTCAATCTAAGTCCCATGCCAATGAGTCGCTCATGCATTTTGAAAATTGAGTCAGCCTTTCCACTTCTTGAAGTTGCAGCAAGCAAAACCTTATGTGTAGTGGAGTTAGGATAAATCCCCTCAACCATCATCACTTTCAAAATGTCAATAGCTTTCTCAATGTTACCCGCCTTAGAAAATCCTTCAACAAGAGTATTGCAAGTTATGATGTTGTACTTTATCCCATGAGTTTTCATTTTATTCCATAATTCAACAGCACTGTCTAGTTTCCCCTGCTTGCAATATGCATTAATCATGGTATTATAGGTTACAGTATCTGGAGTTAAACCCATGTTTTTCATCTCATGATAAACAGATTTTCCTTCATATTCGCCAAGCTTCCAGAGACCATTTATTAACACATTATAAGCAACAACATCTAACAAACCTTTTCTCCTCATTTTCTCAGCAACATTCAAAGCAGCTGACTCATTCCTCACCTTAAAATACCCATCCATTAGAGATGTGTAGTTAACATGATCAAGAGACAAGCCTCTAGACATCATATCTTCAACTAATTCCTCAACTTCTTCCATTTTTCCACCTCTTTTTAAGTTGTTTATAAAAGCATCGAGTACACCGTTATTGTCTTTTACTCCACTCAATTTCATTTGATCATAAAGATCAAAAGCAAGTCCATGCTGTCCTACCTTGAGACAGCCGTCAATAAGCATTGTATAAATATACGAGTTCGGAGAAATATTAGTCTCCAACATCTTCTTCAACGTATTAACAGCTGCTTCTAGCATTCCTTTCTTTACATATCCATTGATCATGTGTGAATAAGTTACAACATTTGGAATGACATACCTTTCCTCCATCTCTTGCAAAAGGGCCTCAGCACCATCCATATCTCCGAATTTGCAAGATCCATCGATCAATGTGGTGTATACAACCAAATCAAAGGAAATTCCACGCACTACCATTTGACATTGATAGGCTAAACCTTCCCAAGCACACCCTACTTTAAATAATGAATTAACCAATGTACTATACGCAACATGATTCAAACTCATGCCCATTTCCTCCATCTTCATTAGAAGTATCTTGGCCTCTGACAACCTCCCAAACTTACAAAAACCATTAACAATTGAGGTGTATGTAACTACATCAGGCAAGAAGCCACTCATAATCATTTCCTTGTACAAAACGAGAGCTTTGTCAAGTCCATGTTGCTTACAATATGCACTAATAAAAGTGGTGTATGTAACAAGGTTTGGTTCCAAATGCAGACTGCAACCTGTACAACTTGTATCATCAATGGATAAAAACTCTTCTGTAGATCCCAAAATATCATCAAGTATAGCTTTTGCTTTATCAAAATCACCTCTTTTGCAAAACCCACTAACCAAAGTATTATAGCTAACAATATCAGGCAACAAACCCTCTTTCTTCATTCTTTCCACCAGTTCAAGTGCATAAGTCATGTCTCCAATTTTGGAAAACCCACAAATTAAAGTATTGTACCCTATAACATCCTTAGGTATCCCTCCAATTGCTAAATTATCCATGACCCACTCCCCATATCTAACCAATCCAACTCCAATAAACCCTTTAACTAATATATTACAAGTAAAAGAATCAAATAAAATATCTTTCTTTACCATTGTGGACAGCAAACCAAAAGCCTGATTGACATAACCTTTCTCACAAAAACCCCAAATAACAGTGTTGTATGTGACAGTATCAACCTCCAAATCAAATTCTCTAAGGAAATCCAAAGCCGTAGTCAAGTTGCCAATTTTGCACAAGGCATGAACCAATACATTGCAAGTGCAAACATTAGGCAACACACCACAAGACAACATCTCAGAATATACATTCAATACCTGAGAAACCAGGCCAGAGACATTAAAGTGGTTAAGGAGACGATTCCAATGTAGGACAACGGGAACAATACTGTGTTTCCTCATTATGTAGAATGCGTCCACTGCCTTAGACAGCCTGCCGCAGGTGAGATAAAGGTGTATGAGGGTGTGGAAAAAGGAGGCATAGGAACAAATGTTGTGAAGGGAGTAAACCCTAGTTGTGGCTATAAGTAGCTGAAATTATGACTTAAAGTGCATTGTGTGTTTTCTGCCTATGTTGTGTTATGTTTGTGAGCAGTATGTGGTATTATGGGAATATCTCTCAGTATACTACGAATGGGGGCACTAGCTAGGTAGCATTAGAAAACTAAGAGAATGATCAACAAGTTCATGAAAAGCATATGGCCTAATATGGACAGTAGCTATATGATTTTGGTTAAGGAAGTTGAACGAAGGATTCTATTTGTCTTTTGGGAAGTGGGTGGAATCTTGGGCATAAATCCCCACATAGTGATCCAAATTGGATAAATGGGATGTCTATGGAAAGTTGAGACAAAGAGCTTGAATTGTCTAGAAGACAACTTTGTGAAATAACCACATTTGCACACGGCAAATGGCCATCAAAGACAGGACAGAAAATCTGTCCAATGAGAATGAGTGGTTGAGTATGAGTTGTGAATTTCCTCTTTGCTTTATGTCTTAAATTGAATATGTTGAGCATGTGCATGTCTTATAATTGACATGATGAGAATATGAGTGTGATATGCTATAAGATAATAATGTAATGTGTTAAAAAGTGTGATAAAAATGTGTTTATGCCATGTTTGGATTTTAGCCTACTGAGTCTGGGTTAGGATAATAGGCATGCCTAAAAGGGTCTATAACTATTTATGTGGACACTACGGTGTCGAGACTGCAGTCTCAATGTAGACACTACGGTTTCGAGACTACGGTCTCAATGTGGACACTACGGTATCGAGACTACGGTCTCTATGTTGACATTTCGGTGTGGAGGCAAAGCCTCTTGAGATAGTTACCTCTGGTAACGTAAGACATGTTATCCATACTTGAGTTCAGGGATGAGCAGGCTTATGTGATTTTTGATATTTGAAAATGTTTTTAAAACCGATGAGCATGAATGCTTTAGTTGAATTGAGTTTGAATATAAATGTGATAAAAGCATGTGTAGAGTTGTATGAAATTGTGCATGTGACATAGTCGATTGTTAAGCAGTCGGTCTATGCTTTTATTTTCTGTTATACTTTCCCACTAAGCGAAAGCTTAGCACGGAGTATTTTTTTCGTGTAGCTCATGAAGACTTCAGGGGACAAGCTGGGACGTTTGTACCGCACAGGCTAGTCTGAGGGTCATTTAGTAGCTTGTTGCTATTTTGTTGTAAAAAGAGGCGTTAGAGCCTATCTAATATGTGTAAGTCATTTTGTAAATGATTTATGACTTTTAAAGTATTGAGATGTGGCTCGTCCACATTTTGTTTTATTTATGATTGTGATATTAAGAAAATGTGTTAAATTTTCCGCTGCGCTTGTGTATGTTTATTTATGCGATTTGCGATTCCGCTGCGTAAATGTCCGTATTAGCATGTGCATGTATTGTGGCGTCCGCGTATCCTCCCAGAGGTATTACGGCGTTACATGTCTACTATAAATCAATTTCTACTTTGTTTACCACATATGCATTCTCCATAGTAATCTAAAGCATTAATATGTTCAATAACTATATTTTTTTAAACTAACAACTTTAAACCATTTATGTTCAAATGCTCGTTCGTAAATGCCACATTTTTTAGTCATTAGATTTAGCAATTAAGGGACAATTATTTATATCTGAAAATTTAAGTGAAAACATCTTTTTTTGTGCTATTGGTATGGTTACAACTTTTTTGGGTTTTTTTTCTCTAATCAAACAAGAGTGAATATCCACTAACCATCAATTGTCTAACACTTAACAAGTTATCAGCCAGTTTATAAATATATTGCACATCATGAATGAGTTTCACATTACCTTATGTCGTTTTGATGGCAATTGTACCTTTTTCCTTCAATTTACATTAGCTTGTTATCTTCAAGTCAAACCTCTCTTTTTTTAACTCGTAAATTTCTTTAAATAGTAGTTTTGAACCAAACATGTGATTGAAGTATCCACTATCGAAAAACCACACTTCATTAGAGGATTTTTTTTTGTAGAAGAGTAAGTCATAAACAACTTAATTTCCTCTTCAAAAATTTTGGTAAAATTTTCTTACTTTTTCTTATTTTTATGTTTGCTTCAACTATCAGCTTCTTTATAACCCATTTTCTTGAAATAATGGCATCAGATGATATTTTTGAATTGTTTTTATTCAAAAGATTAACCTCATCCTCTGCCACAACCACGACCATGAAATTCACCTATGCCTCCACCTCCGCCTCCTGAATTTTCTGACCTTCCCTTGTAGGAAGACTCCTCATTCACTTGAAAGGCCTTCTCCTCAACCATTTCTTGAAAATTAATTAACCTTTCTTAATGAGCTAGCAAAGAACTCATTAATTCATCAAAGGTGTAAGTAGTTAAATATTTGAATTCTTCAATTGCAACAATTAAAATTTTGAGGTTAGACTTCTCAAAACCTTGCTCACAATGATTTTATCAATTACACTTTCATGTTTTCACGTGATTAACAATTGCAGATACTTTAGAAAAATAAAGATGCACGAACTCAATGCTTTTTATGACCACCGTTTCAAAATTTTGATGGAAAGTTTGTAATTTGACAGTAATTATCTTTTTGTCACCCAAATATTCCAGCTTCAAAACTTTCCATGTCTAATTGGAAGTGTTCGATGCTGCAATTCAAGGCCAAATTTCATCATCCAAAGCTTGTTGAATGAGAAATAAAGCCTATTCATCCTTCTTTCGATTTTGTCTCAACTGTTATTCTTGCTAGTTTGAATCTTCAAATTCATTGTCTACCAAGTCTTGCAACTCTTGAGGCAAAAAGGGTCTTCATTTTTAGGCTCCAAAAATGGTAGTTGACTCCTTTGAAAATCGAAATCAAAGTTGTGCGAAAGAATTTGTGCCACTATTCATTGTCATCTTGAATCAAAATTTTCTCTTACTTTGTATTTCACTCAGTTGCCCACAGTTTTTCTTTTATGTTTGGCTTACTCTTTCTCTAACTTTATGTTCTCCCAGTTAAAACTAAATTTGAAAGAGAAAAGAAAGAGAAGAAAAAAGGTTGCACTATTGCTTCTTTTTTTTTTCTCTCTTTCTCTCTCTTACGTGTTCTGATACCAAAATTGTTGTAAAGTGAATGGAGAAAAAGGACAAAGATAACAACTTTTTTTTTTCTAGAATTTGAATATTGCTAATTCATTTACCAAAACAAGTAGAAACATAACATATGTACAGAGACTTACACATAACAACTTCAGCTAAAAACCAGCAAGAAAAGAATGTTGAAACACAACATGACTCATTACATACACATTGTTAACCAGTGATTAAAAAATCAAACTGGTTTGGTAGGTTTAACCTTAAAAATATTAAATCAAATAACTTTTCAATTTAAATTTTAACTTTTCGATTCGATTTATTTTAATAACCCTTGTTGTTGAAAACCAATTAGTTTATATCAATTGGATTCTACCATACATATTGATTGAGTAGAACAGGTCATACTTAACATTTTTATAAACTAATGAATTTTTGTAAATCAAATAAACCACTTAATTTTTATATAACAATCTTCTTTTTGAATTAAACTTCAAATGTTTTGATAAGTAAGGACAATTTTCTTCAATAATATTTCAAATTCTTTAATTTTATTCAATCATTAACTAGTTTTATAATGATCTAATACCGGTTAAACTTTTAAACCTTAAATTTCTTGTCTTATCGGTTTAACT
>JANIMX020000026.1:1334292-1344975 GCA_024582655.2 Erythroxylum kunthianum
GAATTAAATTCATCAAATTTTTCCGTGTTAAATTAAGTTGAATCTAACTGAATATATATATATTATATAATGATACAACTGATTTACTTGGAGTACCTTGAAGTTTATATTATACAAATTTACATCCCTAATACAGCCAAGGGAAAAATAGCAAGACTGTTTGAAACAAATGGGAAACTTATTGCCGAACAATAAGGTTTGTCCTTGGGTGAACTGGTGTCATTTGTTACTATCTAAATAGCCAGCCTAGCTAGTTTGTTCCGTCAGTGGAATGACCTTTAAGGACCATCAGAAAGAAAAAGCCTATAGAGCATAACTTCACACTCCTCCATAAGTTGGTGAAGCAAATCAGTGGAGAAAGATGGCTGTTGCATGACTCTTGGCATGGACGAGAACTGGAAGCAAATGCCTGTCCGCTTGTTGTGCTTCTTCACAATCTTTATCAGTCCTAGTCACAGTACATAATTAGATCATAAGTTAGTTCTCTCAGTCTCTGAAACAAGTAAACCCAAAAATTGCAAACACTCTTTAACAGAAGATAGAGAATGCCTAAAAGACTAGACCTTCACCTTAAATTTGCTCGTAATTTACTCATTAAAGAGCCTATCAATCATCTTAAATTATCTCCGACTTACTAGCTTGCTGTTATTGTCACTTTAACATGACTTCTTCCGTACCCTTCAAAATTCTGAAAGGTTCCTATGAGACCACAAATCTTCTTTCCTTTATTTCGTTATCATCCATAGGAAGCAAAAGCCTCCGCCAGTTTATGAATTCCCATATACCAAAACTCCTAGTAGAACCAATAGGCGATTGGAAAAGTTTACCTGTGAAGTTCAGAACGCTGTAATGGAGTAACAGCACCATCTCTGCACGAAAATCTAAGATATCCTTCTGCACTTGTAACTTCTCTGACTGGTTTTCCAAGTTTGCTTCTCTTATTTGTAGCTCCTGCGATGCCAAGACCGAGTTAAGCAGAAAGCAAGGATCTACCCAAAAGAAATCGATTAATCATGGTTTGATGCCTCGAAGCAATTGGTAAAAGATGGAAGACATGCAAGTACCTTCAATCTGATGATATAGTCTTCTTCTTTCTCGTTAAAAAATGTAATTGCTTTGTTAACTTCATTGTCTAATAAGTGTGCAAAACCATTGCTCTCTCTCAAGGTATTCACATTAAAAAGCTCTCCTGCAACGAACCTTGACACTTGGTCATGAATAGTTTCGCTACCTGTACAAGGATGGATCAACTTGAGTTGTCTCTTCAACTCCTTGTAACATATGAACTCTCCTCTCCATTCAGGGAAGGTTCTCTCAACCTCTTCTCTAAGCCTTTTTCCATACTTCATCTTCTCTTTCTGATAACTGTTAAAAGGCAAACTGGAAATAAATTGTATACTTTCTGAAACTTTGGACACAGCATATTCTATAGTGCATTGTATATCCTGAAACTTGGAAGGCAGGATATTCTATAATGCCACTCGTATCAATTCGCAGATTCCCTCAAAACCATCAAAATAACGTGTATATTATCAGAACCGACACTAATAACTCCACAAACAAACTTTTGTACTACGATTCTAATTGGTCAATCTTGTTAACATCTGATCAGATCGTGTACATATATTTACATCTGGTATGATGTTTTTTTTAGGGCAATTTGATTGGTCTAAGCCAATCCATGTTGTATCTTCCGTTGAATGGAAACAAATTATCAAATCGTGGTCATTGTCCAATGAACGAGTGTCCGTGTAGATACGCTTAACGATTAATCCAAAGAATGTAACCCGACTTCCTGACAAACAGGTGAGGACGGATTATATCAAAACTCAAACAAAACTTCATCTAAGCAGATGCTATTACATGGAAGCAAAGAAAATTGGACTATCCTTCGAGGTTGACCGCAACACCGTTGTAGAGACCTTGGTCTCCGGTAAAAATCAAGCTCGAGCTTCACATCTTCCATGGATTGCCAGGCAGGTGGCATCTGGCACACAAGTTTCCTTTTGATGTACAAATCTTAAAGGTTGATAAAGTTCAGTACTTGGACATATCCTTTCAATCCAACATTATGGGCTTTAAGTTTTTGTTATCTTGCGTCACATGCTGAATTAAGATACAGGTGACTATGTTTTCAACCAAAAATAAGATATTGATGAAAAATTGAAGCTCAGGAAAAACAATAGTAATCAACAGTTGTTTTTGCATGTTTTATATTCAGAATCACAACATCAAAGGAGAGTAGACATCAATATTGAAGCTGTAAACTAAATCTTTCTTCTAACTGCTTTGCTCCTTCTGTAGGTCACTGATACAGCCACCAAGAAGTTCAGAGATCCTTATGAATGAATCAATTCCAGTAATCATGTCACAAAGGGAGTTTAAATATTCATTGCGGCATAGCCACAAATCTTACTACATGAAGATTATAACAACTCCATTTGCTGATTGATACATGCAGGCCTTAGTCAAAATTCTGTTGGTGGCTTTAGTCGTACCAATCTTCGGATTCTATCCTTCTCCGTGTTTTCAAAAACTCCCCTCAAGTATCAAAAAATAAATTATTATTTAAAACATGTCTACTATGCAGCAAAATACAACATATCTACGAGGTAGACAAAATAAAAATTATGGAGACGCTTCAAATATGTATATTATCTGAGGTAAAAGACACAAAGTTACCTTATGATTTAAATAATTTTAAAAAGTCTCATAATTTATAAAATTATCGACAAAACTCCTTATTGTTTTTTATTTTTTTTAAATCTCTTCTCTTAGATTTTCGTTAAAAAATAATGGTGAAATACATATAATATGAACATCCTACGTAGACTAATCAAATGTTGTTGATATAAGATCCCATTAAACTCTTAAACCTCACCTGAACTAATTAAATCTGATTCAAACAAATAATTTATTATAATTATATTAAATTATTAATTCGAATTAAATTTAAAAGCTAAATTAAGTTAGATCAACACATGTTGTTCAAGCAAAGTATGTTTTCTTGTTAATTTTTAACGGAAATCTAAGACAATTTTTTAAAAAAAAGAAAAAATATTTTCAAAAATTTTAAAAATTAAGAGGGGTTTCAAAGTTATCTAATTCCCAGAATAACATCATATCTTTTACCCTATTTGTCTATGACATAACAAAATAGCAAATGCAAAGTTGCCTTTGCAGAGTAGACTTATTCTATCTGCTATTATTGTGTTAACTGAAGATATAAGCCAATGTCAAAAACTTTGCACTCAACCATATTTGCATAATCTTAAAAAATCAGTAACATTTTAAAGTGTTAGCTAGAAAAGCTGCTGACATGGTCATGGCTTAGCAATCTGATACATTGACAAACAAGAAGTTTTTGATTCTCAATATCCATTAACATATTTGAACCTCACCTTCCAGACAATTTCATTCAGGCATAAGCATTTTTTCCCATATTTATCAAGGAAAAGTCTCTCAGTGGGAGGCTTCCCACACACATCTTTCACTCATGAAGTTATAGCAAAGATGACTTCTGACACTGTCGTAGCAATTCATCAAATCAGAATAAAAGTACCAAGCAGAAAACAATAGATACAAAAAGGATTCAACACACCCATAATCATTCTTCCTGTGAGTGTGAGTAATAACTAGGTGGAATCACCTCCCTACTCGATGCAATTTTTAGTGGTTGACAGCATTATAACCCAAAGAAATGCCACCATCATCTTGCCGAAAATAGAGATTATATCTCTTAAACCTTTCCTCATTTTGTAATCAAAACAAATATGCAGTGTAGTAGCAATTCAATTAAAGGACTTGGAAGTTAATGTATAAAGCATGTCAGGTAACTATATGAAGAAAATGTTCATATATACTCACAAGCAAGCTCATCATACTCATCCTTGCCAACTACATAAATGCTCACATCTCCAAGTACCGTGTACACAATATAAACTGACCTGATAAAAATATAAAGACAACAGTTAACAAGAATTGAGCTCAATGATTGGAAATTATCCAGTTTGCATTATAAATAACAACCAGGGTCAAAGAACTTTCCAACATGTAAACAGTCGCAAAGATAAAAGAATCAAACACAAGAGAAGTTAAATGCTCTCTTGTGGGAAGCAACGAGAAGTTCTTCATTTTTCATGCCTTTAAGATTATCTGCCCCAAGCTTAACTAGGAAAGATCTCCAGTGCAGTCGTTCCTCAGCGGGAACTCCACTAAACCTATAATAAGCAAAAGTTTAGAACTATTAATGAAAAATTCCTTTAAATATTGTGTGATTAATATAAGTTACTTTGTGAGCTAGAACAATACTCTCAAAGTTAACTATCCTTTCTTAATCCCAATATCCAAAACCAGAAAAGTAAAAGAAAAAATGATCAGTACCACTAAATTTGATCTCCCTATCATTCCTTTATTACTACTAAAGCACAGAAGAAACACGTTGGATAGATCTTCAGCATTGATACAAAAATTAGGTTCTTGTAAATCATCTGCAAAACTTCCAACCATTGCTATATCAACAGAAAATATATTTTTTTCCAACATTCAATCACAAGTACTTAGCTATGGCTACCTAAACGAATACTAGTATGTAAATGCTCCTTAAAACATTTCCATTAATCAGTGAGCCCTTGTATTGTGAATCCTTCCCTATACATTTACCACACCATTCGCTTATTAAAACACATTATTTTCTAGGAATAATAACAACTGAGAAGATCGGTATGGAACCATTGGCATATCTCGTTAAAGTCAAACTACAAAATAGCATTTCCTTGCCACTTAAACACACTAAGTACTCAGCCCAAATGCCCAATACATCAAACATCACCATATTGAGAATGAAAAGGACAAAATTTACGACAATTCACAGAGGTTTCTTCCAAAAATGATAATTAACACAAAAACGCATCACTAGGACAAACTTTAACCATCGTGGGGAAGAAAAACAGAAAATAGCATAAAAAAGGCATTAAACCAACAAAACATAAAAACCCAGATGGATCCAAGCCCAAAAGGAAAATAAAAATAAAAATTTTGAGGAGAAAAATAACAATACAAGAAGATTAAGAAAGAAGGTCGCAGAGGTTGAAATTAAGTTGTACAATGATCTAACAAAAGGGGAAAAAATTCAACGAAAGGGAGGTTTATAACATGGAAAGATTGAAATGAACAGGTATCGTTCAATCAGAATGTTGCCTCAGCATTCGCGAACAGAAGCGCAAGTATCATACTTGATTTCCTTTGCGTCCGTTGAGAAGCTGTTGTAGATTTTGTTAGCTCCTCTTTTTTTTAATTTTTTTCCGTTTGGTAGATTCGGTGGGTATATTTATTTCTTTTGTTAAAATTAATATATAAATTAGCACATAATTAATTAAGATGTAGCAAATAGCAATTATATTTCGAGCAACGGATTCAAATGTTCGGTTCTTAATGGGACAGTTCCAAATAAAAAATAAAAAAAGAAACATAAATGGAGTGGCTAGGATGCAACTTTGTGAGTACCATTCAGTAGCGACTGACGAACAGTACTCAAAACGTTATTACAGTAATAAATACGAATACTAGTTAATATTAATGGATGATGACGAGACTTAGAGTAACAGTAAAATTACTCTGTTATAATGAAAAGGTTATAGGTTTAAATCACATAAATAATTTCTTTATAAAAAAATACCAGGTTATTGTCGTTTTGTTATACAATGGATGCTTATATTAAATAATAACAAAATTGATTTATGTCTCTCTAAGTATACCTTTCTTCTATTAAAAGCTAAATGAATTAAATCAGGTATGAATTTATAACAAAACAATTGGTATCAGAGACAATAAAAAATGGCTAAAATATGATATATAAAAAAACATTAAAACCTTAATGGAAGCACAGCTACAAAATGAAAAGATTTTACTGGAAATCTAAAAGAGGGCGGATAAACAAGAATGCAAAATGATTAAACTTAAACCCATATTTTCCTAATCTATTCAAAGAGTTGGAACGACCTAATAAGTGACTATTGGAGAAAAAAGAGAATTCAGATGTGGTAGTTAAATCCACTAATGAAGGTGATAACTACATCACGCCCACCATACTCAGATAAATACATCATTCGACGAGGGTAAATGTCAAGGTATGGTTGTGTAAATACGAACATTGTTTTTCATTAGATCATAGTATTAGCGGACATCTATCACAATCAAGAAAGATATTAGCTGACAGCTATTACAATCAAGGAAGAATTTTAGGGAAGTTAAAACATAGTCGACTATTTCGTTCTTACCTTAATGTGAATATAATTCTTAGCCTTAATTGATGGATCACAACGGTTAATTTGTATTTATTCTTTTGTATATATATACCTTGTAAGAATTGAAATCATATATACAAAAACATTCTTCTACTTACATTTCTTACCTTTACTTTCATTCCATATATTTTAACACATAGTCTTAACCATTTAAAGGTAAGATTGGTCGCAATCCACTTAGAAGAACAAACGCAATAGTAATATCAATTATACCTAAAAGAGTAAACTAAAAGAGGGATCTACAGAATGGGAGGAGTTTACATAGATGCTTAACAAAGGATTCAATGAAGAGATCTTTGAGAACCTGGCGAGGGATTTCAAGGAATTGAAACATTGAGGGAACATTATGAGAGTACTATATGACGTTTGATCATTATTCAAATTGATTATCCATGTCAAAGAACTACATAGTTGGGTTCTCCTTTGAGGAACTTAAGTGATAATTAAAAACAGTGGTGGAATTTTGGATCTAACAATTCTCCAATAAGCTTATGTACTCACTAAGAAGTAGGAAATAATGGTGGCTGCTAATTTTTACTCGCACCTCAGACACACTTTTTCAAGACCCATCAATGGTTCTTCTTTCAGGGCAATATCTCAAAGACTTGACATAACGAAAAACCAATCCATAAGAAGGAATCTAACCAATTGATCAACCCAACAAAGTGGGATACATTAAAAATAATAAAACACCATGTTGAGAGTTGGCTCATAATTATGCAGATCGACTGATGACCACTTCGACAAGGTAGTTGGGGGTTGAGGCAGCGCCCCCTGAAATCCAAGCGCAATGTGCTATTGAGCGTGGGGTTTTATTAGTAGTTTTACTAATGTATTAGGCTTGAGCCCATGTTATATCAGCTAGGGTTTCTAGTTGCTATAAAATCAAAGTTTTGGTGTATGAATCATTGTAGAGTGTGTGAGGTATCTATTGAATACATTAGACAAGCAGGAGTAGCCAAATTGGTGAACCTGGGTATATCATGTGTTCTTATGTTTTCGTTCATCTAAACTTTTGCGTGATTGTGTCGTATTGTCATCTTGAATTCTAACACACCAAAACCTATAGTAGCAAGGAGTTTGATGAAAAAAGGGGTTAAGAGCCTAAAATGCAACTATCACTATCGACGTATTATTTAGTAATTCCATAAATAAACCCATCTTAATGATTTTAGGATTTGATCCAAATCTTCAAATTTTTCCACAATGTCTACAATTGCATCAGTGCCAATAAAAAGGGAATTGCAATCAAAATTTAAAAAGGTCTATCAAAGATTGAAACCAACAAAATACTTAAATAGAAAAATTAATTAAATACTTTAAAATTTTAATATATTATTAGTCATCCTTTGTTCTTATATAACTTATCTTTTATTTTCCACTTTGACATTTTATTATGATGCTAATATATGGTTCTAATAAACAAACACATGATGATGTAATTAATTTTAATGGTTTAACTAATATTCCTATAATACTTGAAAGACTTGTACTTAGTTTGTGAAATGGTCTTTAATGCACTTGTTAGACCTTGACGATAAAGAATTCATAAGGCTTGACAATAAATTAAAAATATCATTGAATTTTTACAACCTTTAGGCCATGTTGTGCGTTTTTATCTAAAATTCTAGAAGGAAAACTTGTAAATTATTTGGAAGTAAATATATTAATAGACCTATCACACCACTTTAGATGCCATAAATAAACTTAATTAAGTTATAATTTAATTACTATTTAAAAATTCTCTATTTCACAATTAGTATCATGCAAGACTGACAATGAATTGGATTTGTTATATTAATTATAGATTTTTTTTTGAAGTCACATAAATTGAAACAATGGACTTAACAAACTTAGGAATTTTGGGAAGTAATACTTCCATTTTTGGAACTATCTTATCATAATCTTCAAATTAACTTGTGTTTGAAGATGGACATAAGTTGATTCTAGAAAAGAACAAATGTCTAGCTCTGCTAAATGTTTAATGCAGAGGTATATGAATATTTTTTAGGTCTTAAATTTTTGGAACATTGTTAAGGTAACAAAATAAGCACTACACAAGGAATATTTACTTAAAGGGACTCCAATTGGATTGTTAGAAATGGGAGTTAAGAAATAACAGTTCAGTTACACTTTAGCAATCAGGATTTGAATATGAATTGTTGAATTTATCACTATTAAGCATTTTTCTATCGATATTAGGTTATGCTAAGGCTTCTCATTGAGCCTTTTTTGTTTACAGTGATGATGGATGAGCTTACCAAGAATATCTAAGGTGATTTGTCTTAATGTATTTTGTTTCCTGATGACATTGTTTTAGGGGATGGGATAAAAGAGGATTCCAATATCAAGCTAACTCCAATATCAAGCTAACACTTTGGAGGGATATGTTAGAGTTGAAAGACTTTAAATTGAGCATGACTAAGACTGAGTATTTAGAGTGTAACTTTTTAGACCATAGGGTGACTTCCGAAGTGGAGGTAAAGATTGGTTCAAAAGTTATACCATAGAAAGAGTGTTTTAAGTATCTAGGATTTATCATCCAAAGCAACAAAGAGATCGATGAAGACATAATTCATTATATTAGATCAGAGTGGCTTAAATGGTGAAGTGCATCAAGAGTTTTATGTGACAAGAAGATATTACTCAAGTTTAAAGGTAAATTCTATCGTTTAGCGATTAGGCTAATCATGCTTTATGGGGTGGAGTATGGCCTATCAAACAAATGTGTAGTCATAAGCTAATAATTGCGGAGATTACGATGCTCCATTGGATATGCAACCTTACTAAAAGAGATAAGGTCAAGAATGTGATGGTAACATAAAAATTAAAGGTGGCTAATATTAATGAAAATTAAGAGAGACAAGGCTTATGTAGTTTGGACATGTTAAGAGAAGACGCATTGATGCTCCAGTGAAAAGATGTGAGAAGATTGTACTTGGAGACTATAAAAGGAAAAAAAAAAAAAAGAAGGCCTAATAAGAACTAAAGGTAAGTGATCAAGAATGAAATGACTCTGGTGGAACTTACCAAGGACCTAACCCTCAGTCGAAGACTTTAACGTACTAAGATATAAATAAAAGATCTCATATGGAGAGGTCCTTCTCATTCTCATAGATCTTTTAAACATTCTTCTTCGAGTTTTATGTTCTATATTTAACCTAAACATTTAATATGTAATACTTCTCTCTTAGTTATTTAGCTTAAATATTTTCTTACTTAGCCTAAATATTTTCTTGTAATAGTTTGTTTGTTTTATTTATATACTTGTCTTCTTCCTTGTTTGTGTATTTATTTACTTAATTTATATTTTATTTTTCTCTTTACCTTGTTATATGTTTATTGGATCATTTATTTTTATATTTTTATGTATAAATATTAATTGTATATAAGTAATACTTATCTCTTAGAGATTTAGCCCATGGATTTTTTTTCCGGACCTAACTTGTTTTAGTAGTTATTATTATTATTATTAAATTTTATTTTTTCTTATTATTATTACTAGTCGCATTATTATTAATAATTTTCTTCTTTTTCATCTTATTAATATTATTTTTTATCTCTCTTTCTTTTCATATGGTTTATCGAAAACAACCTCAACAATCTCTCTACCAGTTAAGAGTAAGGCTGCATACTACTGAACCTACTATCAAAAACAACTTCAACAGCCTTTCTACGTATCAGCAAGATTTTCACTGAGTTGTTGTTGTTGTTGTTGTTGTAAGTATTATAATAAGGATGAAGTTTGTAAAAATATCAAACATCCTAAAATGATTATGAAATATAACATATAAAGAAGTGTATTATTATTTTAGTTTTTTTTATATTTTTTAATTTATCAAATAACAAAATTCATATGTGGTATAAATACAATATATTACTGTTACATAAAAAAAGTTTTTGACGTAACTCATCACATCATCCACATCAATCATTTTAGGTTGATTAATATTTTAAATTTATTTAATAATAAAATTTATATGTAATACAAATATAATATGTGGTAGCCACGTGACAAAACACTAATTTGACATAGTTTATGAGCTCATCTACATTAATAGACATACAACTTAATGTAGAGCTATTTTTGCTAAAATTTAAAATTTGGAGCATTTTAATGCAACTTTTTAAAGTTTTAGCTAGTATTATAGAATTGACTAAAGTTTTAGATTTATTTACAAATAACGCTTATATTAATTTCAATATTTTTCATATTACAATATCAATAAAATCTCTAAATTAATTAGTATATATAAATTTATGATATATATTAATAATAATTTATTGTTATTATTAGTAGTAGTATAAAAAAATTTAAAATTTCAAGTAAATTTATATAAAGTCTATAAAAATTGTAAATAATAAATATAATATATTC
>JANIMX020000027.1:230007-241002 GCA_024582655.2 Erythroxylum kunthianum
CATGATAGGAATCTCAATATTATGATCACATCATAATTTCCTTCATGCTATGTTTTGTATCATGGACTTCAATAATTCAATTGAAGATCAAAATCAATTCATAAATAAATGAATATCAAATTAATGAAAATGCCTTTCTTTTAGAAATCAAAATAAAATATGTAAAAAAGTGATAACGGTGATTGCCTTTAGAGCACTTCCCTAACAATCTCTCACTAGCACTAAAGCCAATCGCCTTGGTATCTAATACCTTAAGCGAGTACATGAGAATCAAAAGCTCTCTGTGGAATCTGCTTCGTCAACGGATCAACAATATTCTGATTGGTGGGCACTCTCTTTATCTTCACATCTTATCGGCTAATGATCTCCCTGATCAAATGGTATCGTCGGAGTATGTGCTTGGACCTCTGATGAGACCTCGGCTCCTTTTCTTGCGCAATAGCCCCATTGTTGTCACAATACAATAGTACGAGCCCATCACTACTAGGAATCACACCAAGTTCTGAGATGAACATCTTGATCCAAACCGTTTCTTTTGCCGCTTCCGAAGCAGTAATGTACTCCGCTTCAGTCGTCGAATCTACAGCCGTCTCTTGTTTGGAACTTTTCCAGCTAACTGCTCCGACGTTTAGTGTGAAAACATAACCTGACTGGGATTTGAAATCACCCTTGTCAGTTTGGAAACTGGCATCTGTATGCCAGCTCACTTCGAGATTTCCTTCTCCATATATCAAGAACACATCCTTAGTCCTTCTTAAGTACTTTAGGATATTCTTGACTACTATCTAGTGACCATCACCAAGATCTGATTGGTATCTGCTAGTAACACTTAGAGCATACGATACATCAGTTCGTGTACATAACAAAACGTACATAATTGTTCCTATTGCTAAAGCATAAGGAATCAAACTCATATGAGTCCTCTCATCCTGTGTCTTAGGCCACATGGATTTTGAGAGGGTTATCCCATGAATCATGGGAAGGTTACCT
The DNA here is from genome assembly GCA_024582655.2 of Erythroxylum kunthianum. Lineage (NCBI taxonomy): Eukaryota > Viridiplantae > Streptophyta > Magnoliopsida > Malpighiales > Erythroxylaceae > Erythroxylum > Erythroxylum kunthianum. The sequence continues at coordinate 230,998 of JANIMX020000027.1, forward strand.
CTCTTGGACTGTTCCATGCTAAACCTCTTCAACACTTTATCTATGTATGTTGACTGTGAAAGACCAAGCAACTTTCTAGATCTATCTCTATAGATCTTTATTCCTAATATATAAGTCGCTTCTTCAAGGTCATTTATGGAGAAATTCTTAGACAACCAGATTTTAACAGATTGTAAGATTGAGACATAAGGATATTTTGATTTTTTTGTTAGTTATTCCTATTCCATTCCAAGTTTATATTTTCAAACGAAACACTGACTTATAAATTCTTTAGCAGTAAACCAAACAAAATAATACTCATTCCATTTTATTCCTCATTTTTTCTATTCCTCAGAATAACTATTCTATTCCTTATTTATTCCATTCTTCCAACCAAACAAAATGGGTCTAGTCTGTAGTAAATGTTTTTTTTTTCCCTTAATATTCTCATCTTTGTTTGTTGATTTCTTGATTTTGTAGTGTTTGAGTTCGCTAAACACGTCAAGTTCTTTCATTAGTTACATACTCTTAATATGTTGCTGTCTTAAGTAACCGAAGACTGTTCTTCGCTTGATTTGTTGTTTACTAGGAGTCTAGGATTTGCCTCGTGTGTTTCTGAGTTGAGATGGTGTTTTCCTTGTCCTACTTGATCGATTTCTGGTAACTACGTACTTACCACCAAGTTGATATATCTTATTGGTTTTCTTTACTTAATCGACTAGCTTATTGGCGTGACTTTGGAGAATATAGTTTTCCTGATTATGTTACGAGTTCTGAATTTTCAGTCTCTGCATGTTGCTTGGCTATTGTTTATTTCAGATCTGCTCTTATTATGTCAATTTTTAAAGTTTATCTTTTCGCTAAATGTTCTGTCTGTGTCCCTGTTCTCTTAGTATTTATTGCTGAGTATTACATGAGTGATAGGTATTTGTGGACAGTGTCTTTCTGCTAAATAAGAAATGTGATGTATATGTAACTTGTGATGTATATGTAACTTTTGTTGAAAATAATCTAGAAATTAGAATAGATTTATGTTTGAATTAGTCAAGTGAGACTTGGTCTATGTTTGAGATAATTATTAGCATATTTTTAGGAGATATTTGTTTTATTTTCTGAAAAGTTATTATTTTTATTGGCTATTTAAATGTAACTTTATGCTATGAATGAAATATGAAAGAGTCACTTTAGTTTTTTGGGTTTTACTTTTCTTTCATCCTTTTATTCTCCTCCAAAAATTCCAACATGGTATCAAAGTCATCAATGCCTTAACAGGCTAAAAAGTCGATCCTGAAAAATCTATGAGAATATAATGTTTTTTTATCAATCATGGAATCTGAAACTTCCTTTTTTTCAAATATAACACCACCTCGTTTTGATGGCAACAATTATTTGGCTTGGGTCATTAAGATGACCGTTTATCTTGAAGCTTTGAATCTTTGGGAGGCAGTTGAAGAAAAATATTTGTGTTGATCAAGTTTTTGAAGAGACCGGCATAGTCTTAAAACTGCAATAATACTTTTTGAAGAGATCGACATAGTCTTAAAACTGCAAAAATAATTTTTGAATGGATCGACAGTATCCTAAATTCGCAAGGCTTTTTATGAAGAGATCGACAAGTCTTAAAACTGTAAAGCAATTTCTTTTAACAAAGTTTGATTTGTTTTTTTTTAATTTCTACATTAAAAGTGAGTGTTAAAAATAATGTAGAAATTAGAATAGATTTATGTTTGAATTTGGTCTATATTTAAGATAATTATTAGCATATTTTTAAAAAATATTTACTTTATTTTCTATAAATTATTATTTTTATTGACTATTTAAATGAAGCTTTATGATATGAATGAAATATACACGTATGTTTCACATGGAATATGTTAGACGCCATGATCTATAATTGAGGATCACAAAACCTGATCGAGTTTCAATTTTATTAGTTATGTCTTCTAATCACATCATTATCTAAATCTCATAATTTAGTTTGACAGCAATAACTCAGACAGCGTTTAGTGATGTCGTTTAGTTCCGTAAAAGTCAGCGATGAGCTGTCTCCGATTCACTTGACTGGTCAATTACTAGCACAATGATGTAATATATAAACAAAAGATAGTTGTCACTTCAACCCAAAGTCATGCAAAGACGAAGCAGACATCACGTGAAAATTGACTAGCAAATCGTTTTTTTTTCCCATCCAAAAAAGAAAAAACACATTGTGAAACATCTTTCTCGAGAGGGTTGTAGACAACGTATTGAATTTCGTTCTGATCCGGGCGGTATCAGACGAGACGTTATGTTCCACCCGAAAATTAGAACATAATTGCCCTCTACAGTACCAGCTATTGGTATCGATCAGTACCAATTGTTTCAACTAGTATCAGCCAATATTTAAAATATTAGCTAAATATTGGTAATTACTGTAATTTTTAAAATTTTGAGAGTTTTTTATAAAAAAATCCTCCCCTAAAATTTCCATTCAAAACTAAATTTAGGGTTTATTCACGGTTTTAGACCGCCAATTCAACCAGCGATTGAACCATCAATTTTCATTTAAAAATTAAAAAATAAAAAAAATATATAAGTCAACGGTTACTTAAGTAACTATTAACTGGCCAATGGTTACAAGTGTAACCATTGAAACTCCCAATAGTTACACATAACTCACATGACCACACACCCAAGCTACTCCAAAACTCTAACCTTTTATAGGCATCTTGTCTTCCTACCTCCTTGTTTGCTTCCAATATGAGTTTGGATGCTCATCTTTTTGTGAGTGATGCTCATCCCACAAAGAAAGGAGCATATAAACCCATATTGGAAACAAATAAGGAGGTAAGAAGACAAGATATCTATAAAAGGCAAGATATATAATCTCACTCAACCTTCTATTTTCTGAAAGACTTTATTTATATTTAAGATGATATCATTTATTATTATTTTATGAAATATACAATCTTAAACCTAAACAACAAAATTAAAAATTAAACCTCATATTATTATTAAGCCATTTAATTAATTGCTTTTCAAAGTAATCAAATTTTACTTTAACTTTAATTTTTTTTCTTTTAAGGATATTTATTGACTTGATGTTTTGATGTAATTATTATTTATTATATAATAAAATTGTAATATTTTAAATATTTTGTATCGTTCTTAATTTTATATTTGTATGAAGAATAAATAATATTTTTTTCATATTAATTGTGACTATTCTTTATATGTGAAATATATGAAAATTAATTTTAATACAAATAAATAAATTGTTATTTAAAATTTTTATTATTATAATTTTTAGAGTCATAATTGGTGTAAAATTATAAAGTATACAGTACAATATATTAATGAACTATTTTGACCAAACTATTTTTTTAAATTATAATATTACATTATAATTTAATTATATTAGTACATTAATATATATTAATAACATTTTAAATTCCTAAAAAATTAATTAGATAGTGAACATAATTTATGTAAAGCATTAAATATTAATGCTTAAAATAATTTATTTAAATTTTATATATTTAAATTTTATCTTAATTTTTATAAAATTTTAAAATTATATTTAAATAATTTATTTAAATATTAGATAAATACAGTAAATAAAATTTCAAGTTTTTAAAATTTTTATTATTATAATTTTTGTAGAAATAATTAATATAAAATTATAAAGTATATAGTAAAAAAATATGAATAGACTATTTTACAAGTTCAAAATTTTATGTTAATAAAATATATGAAAATTTATGTTAATAAAATAAATAAATTTATGTTATTATAATTTTTGGAGATAGGATGATATAAAAGTATACAATATACTGTATAATATATTAATGAACTATTTTGTAAATTTAAAAAAAATCAGGAACTATTTCATAATTTTAAAAAATTGTCCGAAATGGAATTCGATATTGTCCAATACCGATACAGTACCATTCCAAAATCAAATTTGAAATCAGTACCGATACGACATTGCTTGATATAGTCACCTGGTTGGTCAAAATGGAACCAAAAATAACTCCTCCTTATTTCAATATGGTATGCAAATCCACCAGTTTCTTATAGGATTTTGTATTTATCATTCCCTTTATTTCTTTTAATATTATTAGCTAAAACGAAAGCCCCCAACGCAATGCAAAAGGTTTGACACGTGTCTTATAATCAAGCATCTCAAGAAAGAGAGTAAGGCATAGAACTATAGAAGACGAGGCGTTCATTTTAGAACAGAACAGAACAGCTTTAGGGACACGTGAAAGTCTTGGATTGGGTAACTTTTAAATCCTCACAAGATTTCAGTGTCTTCAGTACCGCATTGGGTGAAGCTATCGAAACCCCAAAGGATTAGGACATTAATGTGACAGTTTCTGCAGATATTTATTTAACAAAGGAAAACAAATTAAAAGGAGTGAGTGAGAGAGCAACTAACAACTACTAGGACTAGGAGAAGTCGCAACAACAACAAACATATCCCACAATAACTTTCAGCGGTTTGTAAGCCCCTCTTACTACCACACACCTAAACACACACAAACACGAGAGAGACAGAGAAAGAAGTGATTTTTCTTTGTTTCCTTTAAGGGTTTGGTTTGCTTTTGTTTTCTGCAGGTGCTGTAATGGAGGCCACGGAAGAAGTTATTTCGATTGAGCTGCCAGCTCCTTCTGCTTGGAAGAAAATGGTAACCTTTTTCCTTACTTCCGTTTCTTTGTAAAGGTTTAAGCTTTCTTATTAAGACTTCATTTTATGTTCATAGCTTGCTGCGTCTTGCATCTTGCTTGAATATCTTGTTTACCCTTTTTACAGGGAAGTTATTCTTGTGGTCATGGGTCTACAGTTTTGAATTTTGCTTCAAGGTTTTGCTTAATCAGGATGAACTCTTCTTTGCTGTTTTGTGGTTGGAATTTGGTGGTCCTTTGTTATTTTTCTTAAATTTTGTGATTAGGGTTTGTGCATAGAGTTGTCAATTTTCTGAAGAGTGGTTCTGGCGAGCCTTGGAGTAACCGTTAAGGTTACTCCTTTCTAACTGGAAGGTGCTCGAGTCACAGCCTTTTCTAAAATTATAAGGCAAGGCTGCGTAGATATCCTTCACTCGAACCTCGCAAAGCGGGAAACTAGGTTTGTTGTGTTTTATTTTATTACCTTTTACATGGGGTTATGCTCACTTATTGTAATTAAGAATATAACCTCTGTTTATCGTGTAGTCCAATTATGAACTCCTATATTATAAGAAGCTTCTCATTTGCTTTCAAAAGCAAGCCGAAGATTCCGTTTCTCCTGGAGTAGTGCTACTTGCTTCAGAAAGAAGCAAGAATTCCTATGAATGCATGACATATTTTCCTGCTTTATTCTGTGAGAATAGAGCTTTCACGGTACTGTCTTTTGATTGGTGTTTGACATTTCAATTACAGCAATGGTGGTGTTGATTTCAGAGAATCAGTTGTCTTGTACTGTTTTTGTAGGAAAATATCTTTTCCATTTTGTTCAATAGTTGATGTTTCAGTACATAACAAAACCTTAATGGTTAGGAGGGTTTGTCTTCTGACTATCAAGAAGTCCAGAGTTTTGCATACTTTTCCAACCATGATCTTAGCACTGCTTCTTTTTGCTCAGACTATCGGTTCTGTAGACTACCATATGCCTGTACTCTTTTCTTTATACTGGCTATCTTACTTTATAAAAATGATATACTCTTCGTGATTTTAATCTAGATTTTTTTACTTCACTTTTTTGGTGAAGAAATTTGGAAGATTGAGTTATCTGTGTGTCATTCTCTTTCTCTTCTCTCATTGTTGTTATTGCATTTTTAACTGATGTTTAGCTTTTCTATAGATAGCCCTGTTCTCAAGCTTTTCTCTCTTTACTTTTCTGTTAATTATCACGACCAATTAGTTGAAACATACTAGTGCTCTTTATTTGTGCGTGAATTACAGCTTTTATATGTGCTGGAACATACTGTTATCATTCCTCATCTTGCTAGACCTCCGGATTGCTTATTCACGGTCTCTTGTTATTTTTATTTTTTTTCTGCTTTATCCTGAAGTGATCCCCTTGATTTGTTGGATCCAACTTTCCTGTTGTCATTCACCTGCATCAGTTGTAGCAGTAAAGGTTTAGTGTTCTAAGTTTCTAACTGTTACTGTAGCAATTGTATATTTGAAAGGCAGTGAAAGTAATGTGAGTTAATATAATAATTACATTATCCTTGCTACGAATTACCTTGAATATATGACAGTTGCTTCTTAAACGTTATACTTAGACTCGGCATGTATCCGTTCCTAAGTGGAAGACATTACAATCTCAACTTCCATTATTTGTTTTGTTCTATAATCGTAATTTTTATGGGCTTCAGTTACTTGAAAGGTTCTTATTATTCCATATAAATGCTTCAAGGCGTCATTCATTGTCGTTAATATGGATAACTCTCATTGTTTGATACATTCTTCTATACTTATGCAGTTCTATCCCAAGAGTGGAGGAACACCAAGGAAGAGCGAAATCACTTTCATTGCTCCAACTGGTGAAGCGATTAGTAGCAGGAAACAATTAGAGCAGTACCTAAAAGCAAATCCTGGAAATCCAGCAATATCAGAGTTTGATTGGGGTACAGGTGAGACCCCAAGGAGATCAGCAAGAATCAGTGAGAAGGCAAAGGCTACTCCAACACCAGAGAAGGAGACTCCAAAGAAACGTGCCCGGAGATCATCAGGCTCAAAGAAGGACAATAAAGAAGCGGAATCTGCTCCTGATCAGACTGAGAGTGAAAAAGATATTCAAATGAAAGATGTTGAGGAAAGTGAGAAGCAAAATGCAGAGGCAGAGAAAGGTGATGTAACAATTGGAAATCAGGATAAGAAAGTAGATAAGGAACCTGCTGAAGGGAAGGAACATGAAGATACCGTCATGGAAAACACCTCAAAAGAAGAACAAAAAGGGTCAGATGGAGACAAGGATGTTGTTCAAGAAAACAGTACTAAGGATGCTGATGAAGGAAAAGGGGATGTTTATACTGAGGAAGAGGAGCATGAAATGGAAGTTGAAAAGCAAGAAAATACTGAAGCCGGACTGAAGCTCAAACTTGCCGAAGAAACTGGCTCTGGTGAAGTGGCTGAGAGTGGAAATAAGGATGGATTCTTGGTGCCAACAACTGAGGTGGAGAAAGAGAACAGGGGTGCAGAGCAAGATAATTCTAATGGAACAGTTGGTGCTACCCAGGAAGAGATCATAGACAAATTGGAAGTAGGAGAAAATGACGGTGCATGTAACACGACTGCTGCTGATGGAATTGCAGAAAATGGTAAAGTTAACCAAATTGGGCCAAGTGATACTCCACAGCAGCCAGCTCCTTCAACTGTTAGCTGCTGAATTTCCTGTACTATTTGTTCATCAGCTGAAGTGGCCTCTGTTATACCTCTTACTTTTTATTGTAGCAATCTTTTGGATTTCATGGATGACTGTAGCTGTTAATGTTTAGTTCTCACAACTAGATTGTATTACATCTGGATGCTAAAACTATTATGTGGAGGGAAGTTAGCACGCAACCCCCACCCAGAAAAAAGAAAAAAGAGTAGTGTAGGTTGTTAGTTGTTGCAGCTTTTGTTGCAATGTGCAGGAACTTAAAGTTAGAAGTCTAGAGTTTTTCTCGGCAATGATTAGTAACTAAGACCAAGTATGTATGTTCGTCCTTGTCTTATTGAGCTTATTATCTACCTATTTTATGTCCACAGTTGTGGTTGTGGTTGTGGTTGTGGTTGTGGTTTTTTTATCTTCCTATGATCTGGTGCAAAATCCAAGGTGGGTTTTGCTTGAAGGATTCGAATTTGAAACTTGAGCTACGTCAAAGACAATTGCTCTTGGTTTCTTAGCACAATTTCAATTCAAAACCAGTTCGTGGGTTGTAGCATCAGCTTGTATGTCCCAGGTAATTTCTTTGCTAGTGTCCGGAAAGCAATAGTTTTATGAATTATTGGACGATCTAGAGGGTCCATCCACCGGCTGTGGATTGGATTTTTCTCTGTTACAAGAATCGAAGTCATAGATGTTGATTTATGCAAGAATCAAAGTCATACATGTTGATTTATGCCTTATACCCAGTAGGTTGGTTATAGTTTAATGATAATAATTTAAAGACATTTTTTTATTTTATTTTGATAGTTACAAAAGTTTGTGTATTTTCTATAAATATTTAGTTTGTATTTGTTGCATATTAGGTGTTTAATGTAAAATTTTAAGATTAAATGTTTTTTGATTTTTTGTTTAGTTTAATTTTTATGTTTGTTGTTTGTATTGGTGATGGTAGAGGGTAAAACCTTATTTTTGGTGCAGGAATGGAGAATGGTAAAGTGTAAAATGGAACCAGAGAGGAAAAGAAGAGGAAGCATAAGAGCTGCTAGAAGGCAAGCCACGATCATGGCTTAAGAAGAAAAAAAAGGTAGCAACGATTGTGATTGAACTCATGCTCTTGGGCTGAAGACATGCTCGTGGCTCACACCACGAGCGTGTAATCTCCAGCATGATCGTGGCTTCGCAAAATAGAGACGACAGCACGATCGTGTAATCTCAAGCATGAGCGTGGCTGAACCCACTAGCGTGTAATCTCTAGCACGATCGTGGCTTCGCAAAATAGAGACGACAACGGATCCATTAAACTGTAGGGTTAATGGAAAAAAGAAGAATAAAATATTAGGAGGCAATCCCGAAGATGCCAAGAGAGAACAGACTTCACATTCTTCTCTAAGGAGGAGATAGCCAAGAAAGGCAACCATTCTTTTATCGTTAAAGATGCCATTATTTTATCGTTAAAGATGCCATTATTTTATATTTTTTCACATAAATAAATTTCTGTTATTTTTTTTCTACGTCAACTGTCAATATGAATATTATAATTGTTGATAACGCTTTTGATATGATGTGTGGCTAAGTTTCTTATAGAGACTACTTTCAAGCTACCTTGTTAACCTTTTGTTATGACTAATTGAATGGAAAATGCTTGTGATATTGTGCTTTAACCTTGCAAGAGACCGAGAGGGTGAGTAAGGAATCAGTGTTGGGTAGTAGAACGAAAGTTAGGTCCCGATAGACTTGTGCATATTTAGGCTCCGACATTTAGTTAGAAGAGAGATCTCGGCTATCTGTCAAAGTCACATATACGATTACTTCACATCTAGCTAAACAGTTAAGAGAAATTAATAAGACTAGAGATAACATAATTGATCTTAACTCGTTAACTAAGGGCAACTAATTTCACCTTGAGAAAAGGTACTTAGTAAAGTAGAACATCTTGGGTCAAACAACATTCAATTAGTCAAGCAGGAGGGAGACAAGGTAGGGAAAAGAGTAGCCTCTAGTCTCAAACCTTTGAAGTCTAAATTTCTGCACTTTCCATAGTGTCTGTTTATTTCATTTCCATTTCAACTTATTTACTTTTAGTTTTAACTCACAGTCACTTGAATCTGATTCTTGAACAAATTAACCCCAAAGTAAAGGGTGTCTTAAATCATTCCCTGTGGATCGATATCCGTTTCTTTACTACAAGTTGCACCCGTACACTTGCGATTTTTGGAACGTAAAACTAGTCAGAAGTTTTATAACCAACACTAAGTCCGATGAATGTGAAAATTGAATGTGCATATCAAATGAAAGTTATTGATTGTATGATATGGCAATTGTTGCATTTTATTTCATCGATATGCATAATCAGATAAAGGAGTTGTGACCAGAGTGACCAAAATGGTGTGGAGCTTTAAGCTCGGGATGGAAATAAAGAGCCTGAGGCTCAGTACTGTGAACTCGAAATCCACTATGGATTCGGGTCTTAAAGTGAGAAAAATGAGCCCAGTATCCACAACGGATACGGGACAGTAAATAGGTGCTCGGTCATAATAAAGAAAAAACAATGAGTCACATGCGCATCTGTATATGTCATAAATGCTGAAATTAACATGTAAATCCTGAATTGAGATGAATTACTGATATTGTGATAATTGTGAACTGTAAATAATGTGTTATAACTGTGTATTGATTGTGTTTGAATATGA
>JANIMX020000027.1:491223-501454 GCA_024582655.2 Erythroxylum kunthianum
GTCTAAAATTAGTATTAGTATTAGTACCGAGTTTCATAACACTGGTAGAAGTAGACTGGATGGGAAACTGGGAAAAGGTGAAAACTAAATTCGTCACGTGGTTGAACTCCATTGGGTTGGGGGATTTTGGATATTTTAGGTAACTATGATTTTGCCCCATTAGAAAATGCTAATTCTGAATGATGCAGTTGCCCAATTTTAAATTGCAAGTTGGTAAGTAATTCCAATCGCAAATCCTAACTAAAAGTTGTGTCGTTACGGTACTTTAAGAAATTAGACATTAATTTGCTTTACATAACAACTAGAATTGAAACTGATTACATAGATAGAACCGTCTTTTTTTATATAAATAAATTTATAAATATTTTATATTTTAATAAATATGTAAATAAATTAAGATTTGTTATGAAAATAATTTATATTGATAATATGTAAATTTATTTCAAATATTATAACTTATAATAATTTAACACATCATTAATCTTATTAATAATTTACCTAATATTATAAAATTAAATTATATGTCTATAGGAAATTTAACTTACTAATTCTGTATAAATTTTAGAATAATTGGTAAGGAACTATTATAATAAAAAAATATAATAGTTACATGTTATATAACGTCATATTAACAAGCTTCAACCTTTTCACATATTTAACAAAGTTCAAATTACATGTTATATAACGCAAGCCGAGAATGTGAGAATTGGTAATCAGTTTATATCTAAAAGGCCAAATGTCAAAGTCGCACAATTTTGTTATAGATTTTCCCATTTAAAGACTCCATTAATACTCATATATATGTTTCCAATTTCAAAGCAGGAAGTCTAAAGTGGAAATTTCTTACCTACAAAGTGAAATTAGGTGGGGAGGATTGATTGTTGGCATATTTTAAAGAAAGTTGAATAATGGAACTGCAACAGCTGGGACTACGCGTACACCTGGTTAAAGTTTTCTTTGCAAATCAGAGAATGACTTCTAATTATTCACCAAGTCGAAACCTATCTCCTCGGAGAGAATGCATTCTGGGGTTTAAGTAATTAGGTAGTGAGCAAGCTGACATGGTTGTTCATTCTGCCAAATCATGCAGCATTATAATAAATATATATATATATATATCTTTTTAACTTCTGCTCTTACATACCAGAAAGAATATATATATATAATCATCACACGTAATCAGAAAGGGACATCATCTATTTTCTTATTAAGAGTTTTGCTCATGTGAATTGGGATTTTATACGTTGGGAAAGTTTCAAGGGTTGGTGGCAACAGAAACATGGCGGTGGTTTTTGTGGGATCAAAATCAAAGATGCTTATACAAATAAGGCATTCCAAAATATCTTTTCTGGTTTAGATCATTCTTACATTTTATGATTTAGTATTTTATTAAATAAATTTTGTTAATTTTAAATAATTTAATTTATTTTTTTTACAAAAAATATATTAAAAAAAAGAAAATTTAAAAAAATTAGGTTTGTTGTGATTTTTGTGATACAATAAAATAAAAAAACTGAAAGCTTGTAGCATATATAAGACAATACCCTCAAATCTTGTTTTACTACAGCTATCTATCATGTTTTTGCATCTGTAATTGCACATCAGAGCAATGTTAATTAGCAACATACTGTACTGAAGGTCGGGACATCTATCCTTTCTTTTGTACTTACTGTTTCCGCCTGGCAAAAGCGCCTTAGCCATGCGATGACAATGCTCCAGGCACTGCCACGTACATGCAATACTAACACCTTTATAAACACAATCGTTAACCACATAGAGCTCCAGCAAAAGCAGCAAACCGATTCCCAAGCTATCTTTCTCAAGCAAATATGCAGCAACAACCAGCGCACGTGAGTCTCAACGCCTCCACCGCCACCACCTCCACCACATATAGCGTTGAGAAAGAAAGACTAAGAGACAGGAAAGTGAGAGAGATGGTAGCAGATCAAAGAAGACTAGTGGAGGTACCCTACACAGCCTCCTTGGCTCACACAATGAATGCTTTGATTGCCAACCAAGTGGTCGCCTTGCCAGTGGCTGCACCGCCAGGGCAGTGGATTGGTGCTGGTGGGTCAATGATCATGGAGTCTGATAAGCATACAGGAGTAGTAAGGAAGCATTACATAGGGATGGTTACTATGCTAGATATCTTGGCACATATTGCTGGTGATGATCAAATGAATGGTGGCGATGACATGTCTGATCTTGATAGGAAGATGTCCGTCCCTGTTTCTTCCATCATTGGACATTGTCTCGAGGGCCTTAGCTTGTGGACAGTAAACCCCAACACTAGGTGCGCCTTGTCTCTCTTTAAGTTTCGATTCTTAAACTTTAGTAGTCAATCGATATAAATTCACGTTCATTCTACTAACAATTGTCTTGGTCTCAATTTCAAACCTGCAGCATCTTAGAGTGTATGGAAGTGTTCAGCAAAGGAATCCATAGGGCTTTGGTACCTCTAGACAGCAACATGGAGAACGTCTCAGGAGTTGAGCTTGTAGAGTCGGCTTCCAGCTACCGAATGCTTACGCAAATGGACCTGCTGAAGTTCTTGAGGGATAAGGCTTCTGACATCCAAGGTATCTTATCAAGGAATGTGTGGGAAATAGGAGCCGTCAACGAGACTGTTTTCGGAATTACCGTTCACACAAAGGTCATTGATGCCATTAAGTGCATGAGAGCTGCTTTGCTCAATGCAGTTCCTATAGTTGTGGCCATGAATTCCCAAGAGGATGATTCCAAACAGCTTATAAATGTACCCGTCTTCTGATTCCCTTTCTTTTTGACGTTTCATCTTATTCTCACTCTCACCAATCAAACTCTCAAGCCAGTCAATTTGCCTGACTCTTTCTGTTATTTGATATTTACCAGGGTAAGGGCAGGAAGCTAATAGGGACATTTTCTGCAACAGACTTGAGAGGATGTCATTTATCTTCATTGCAAACGTGGTTACCTTTAACAGCCCTGGAATTCACAGAGCACATAGCAGCTGCACCAATATATGTAGCTCCCTCTTCTACCAATCTTTCACCTAGGGAACTTGTGACTTGCTATCCTGACTCGCCACTTGGTGAAGTGATTGACATGGTTGTTAGCAAACATGTTCACAGAGTTTGGGTCATGGATCGCCAATGCCTCCTCCTTGGACTTGTTTCTCTTACAGACATGATCAAAGTCATAAGGGCCTCACTTGTGGATCCTATGTAATGTGTAGTGGGCAAATGTATTGTATATAAGTTTGTGGACTTGTCGTAGCTGTGTGGCAGAAAATTCTGTGCAGTTTAATTACCACGGTTCGTTTCTTTATAGTTTTGTCTGCTACTGCTAATTGCTAATAATGGGAATTACTATTTTTCTTTCTTTCGGTAGAAAACTGCACAATCCATTTCATTAAAATAACATCGGATTATACGCAATGATAATCATTGAACCAAGTGACTTTAAGATGCATGAGCACCGACTCTTTTGCTTCGAAGAGAAGAAACAAGAGTTGGAGCACAGAAGGAGAATTCTGGTTCGGGTCAAAGTTTGCAAAACAAAAGAGTAATTTCAAACGGGAATTCTGGTTCAGGTCAAAAGTTTGCAAAACAAAAGTAAACCCCTTTTACAGAAACTCATTCATTGTGATTGTGTTTTGGGTGACAAAAGGCTCATTTAACTTCTACAAATCACTGAACTATTGTAATTTGTAGTAATGACAAGAAACCCTTTTTGTGTTAGGATAGTATAATCACTAAACTGAAAACCAAAGATATAACATTTGTTTTTGGCAGTTTTTGCCAATGATTAATTTAGGATTAATTAGAGAAAAAAAATTTCAAAATTTTATAATTATAGCCGGTGGTAATTAAAAACTCAAACTTTTATTTTTTAATTATTAGTATTTCTGTTAATTTTACTGACTTAGTTTGCCAGGTGTTCTTGCTTCTCATCACTTTTTAAAGGGGCAAATATCTGGACCCACAACGGCCTTATTAGTCTTATCATAATATAAATATTTTACCTTATTAGTTATTGTGATTTGGTGATAAATATGATTTGTGACTAAATTTTCTATTGTTAGGGATTAGTGAACCGAACATAAATTATGTTTTTAATTAAATTAATTTATTGAGGTATTTTTATGCATATTATGTTTAATATTTATGATTGACTAGCCCTCACTTATATGATTTTAGTTAAGATTATACATAGAGATATGGTAATTTTGATGGACCTATAAACACAAATTTGATTAATTTATTGTTAGAGATAGCGTAGAATAATTAGATTCTTATAGAGTGATAATTAATAGTTTGTGAAATTGAACTTAAGGTGTTTGAAGAATTAAATGAGAAGTCTTTAGGTGAAATTTTCAGATTTAACTAATTATTACTTGAGAAAGAATAATTAGTGCATTCGAAACGTTCGGAATATACAAGTATTTTATGTGAAGATCTTATTCTTATTCTTATGTATTATGTATTCTTCCTATATATTTAATGAGATGTTCATTATTGACATTGTTTTTGGTTTTTAATACATTATTTGTTTTATATTGACCTTTTTTCTTTGTAAATAACAAAAGAAGCTCACTCTCATAGTTTGGTACTCTTGTTACCATCTACGTTACCCATAGTGTTCATTACTCTTGTTACCACCTACAACTCACATGAAGCTTGAAACATTAATTATTTGATTACCCATTGTGTAGTTGAAGAAGAAAAACTAAAGAACATCACACAAACAACTCTGATAGCCACTAAAATATAACCTAAAGCCAAAACTTTAAAGAACAATATCAGACTAATATTGTAAGGGTCCCACAAATATCATAAAAAATATGAGATGTTTTTTTTTTTGTAAAAAAGAAAGATTACAAAAAATAGAACTACATGAAGCATAAAACTTGGAAAGAAAAATAAGAATTATCAGGTAAATTTTTTACTTATATCATTCATTTATTGATGATTATTCTAGTTATGGATATATTAATTACCGATTTCCTTTTTTGAATGAAACTAATCACCAGTTATTAGTCCCATCCCATCACATAATCTACGGAGTTCCTTACCAAAATCACGAAATTTCCAATTGATTGTTATTTTCACATTGAATTGTACCATAAATTGCGTTGCACCAACCACGAAAGGAGCCCAACACTTACAGTTACAGCACATCATCATTTCCACATCTCCACGCTCCACGCTCCACGAGCCTCTGATTCAAAGAAAGACCATTAATGCTTATGCTTTGAACAAACCTAAGGACCTGAACAACGAATCTGAAAAACACAACACAATCCTTTCTTTGTTTTCTCCGCCTCTTCTCTCATCTCTTTGTTTTTATACCGTTCTTCACTTCCACAGTTTTTCCATGTCTTTTTCTTCAACCTGTTGTAACTTTTAACTCCACAAGCCAAATCATGACTGCCACCGCCATCACCACCACTGCTGCTACTACGATCTCCACTTCTAACAACCGTAAAAAGACCAAAGCCAGTGATGCCGTTAACGGTGCGGCCAAGAGGGTTGACGACGTCAATGCCCTCCTTTATGGTGGGGTTAGTCCTTCGTTTTTGACGTGGACGTTGGGTGATGTTGTGAATGTGGTCAAATGTCATTGGTTACCGTGCTTTTTCGCTTTTGGGTTGCTGTTTTTCATGGCCGTGGAGTACACGCTCCAGATGGTCCCCGCCGCATCGCCGCCGTTCGACTTGGGTTTTATTGCCACTCGCTCTCTTCACCGTCTGCTGTCATCGTCGCCGGAGCTTAATTCTTTGTTAGCCGGTCTAAATACGGTATGTGGCACATGTTAACTTTGTGTATGAAAATTTAGGAAGTTTATTGCTTTGCGTTAGCTTATTGATTACGTAAATGATCAAAAAACGGCATAGAAAATAGCAGCCTGTAATAGCTAGTTTGGAACACTATCAATTCTGTTAGTTGGTTTGGTAATATGAATATGCAAGCAAGCAGATGGAAATTGAGCTTCTTTAATAAAAACAAGATCTTTGGTTCTGAATTTTTAATTATGATTTTCATGGTTAGGTGTTTGTGGCAATGCAAGCTATATATATATTGTGGGCATGGCTAATAGAGGGCAGACCACGAGCTACAATTTCCACTTTGTTCATGTTCACTTGCCGTGGAATTCTTGGTTACTCCACACAACTTCCGCTTCCTGTGGTACACTGTTAACATGTTGTGCATTTTCTTCGACTATAACTTTCAACTTCCACTAAAATTCATTCCTTCTTGAGAAACTTTTTCCATCAATCTTACTGCTATATCAAATCTGATATAAATCTTAATACACATGAGCTAGCGTATTAATTGTTAGGAGCTGTTGTTTCCTTTTATCACAACTTCTAAATGGCAGTAATTTTTCTATTTTTTGGTGTGATTATCAGGAATTTCTGGGGTCAGGAGTGGACTTTCCGGTGGGGAATGTATCGTTCTTTCTGTTCTTTTCCGGACATGTTGCCGGAGCAGTGATTGCATCACTTGACATGAGGAGAGAACATAGGTGGGAAATGGCATGTACATTTGATTTGGTGAATGTTCTTCAAGTCATTCGGTTGCTAGGAACAAGGGGTCACTACACTATTGACTTAGCTGCAGGTGTAGGTGCTGGTATGCTCTTTGATTCACTAGGTGGGAAATATGAAGAGAGCAAGAAAAAAGGAAGCAATGGGTGACACTAGCAAAGAGGCGATGATTAGGTGAAAGCTAAAAGAAAGCGGTATCACACTTAACGTTTGTAAATAATTATCTTAAAGAAAACGTCAAGTTTTGGTGTGTTGCTGGTTGTTATAAAATCAAGTTGGCTGTGATAGTGGGTAGGGGGTGGAATGAAGCAGTCAAGTAGCTTTAGTTAAGCTGTGATAGTGGGTAGGGGGTGGAATGAAGCAGTCAAGTAGCTTTAGAGCCTGTTTATTTTAGCGTTTGTGAGGAGTTGATAGCTCAAAATAGCTCTTGATTCAACTATCAACTGTTTGGTAAAGGACATCAAACAGCTCATGATAACTGTTTAAGCTCCAAACAGCTTCTGATTCATTAAGTTATTAAAGGTAACTTTTCACAATCAACTATCAGTTATCAGCTATCAGTTACCAACTATCAACTATCAGCTCAAACCAGGATTTTAGTTAAGCTGTGATAGTGGGTAGAAGGTGGAATGAAGCAAGTAACTCAATGGTCTTCACTTTGTGGCTAATTCCATGTCTTCCTTTAATAATATGTTTCTCTTTTCTTTATTCCATAATATTTGAGAGAATGTTAAATTCGTTCACATCTAATAAAACACTTATATATGTCTCAATCCTTGAGGTGACCTTTAATAGAATATACCTTAAATTCTAGTGTATTTATATGAGACCAATCATGGATGTCTCAAATTAATTATCCCAATATCTCTCAATCACATATACCTTATAGTCAACAGTCTTTATAATTTTTAATTCTTGGCTAAACAAATTTTAATATTATGGTTCTGTAAGAGTACATATTATCTCAATTAAAAACAAATTCATTATGCATACCACAAATCTCATTATATAAATATTTTATATCCGCATTTCTTTCTATATAAAAGGTTGACTCTTTTGAATACATCACAATCTTTTTTGTTTAACAGTCATTTAAATTAAATTAAATCAAATCTCATTTCTAGAATATATTTTATATCAAATTATTCATTAATATAGCAACTATTAATTCAATTTTCTTGAATTAGAACCCAAATAAAGAGGGTATTTAAATTTGATGCTCATATAGCCTTAAGGATATTTTCATAATATAAGTTGAGAAAAGATGACTTATATTATCCCCTTGTTACAATATCATCTATGCACATATACTATGATTTATATGTTACAATATTTATTTTATTTTATCACTGCGTATGTTTACCTAATATTTAATTTAAGTTCACTTATTTACTCATTTAGTCCACCTTTTCGAATTCACATCTGATATGTTAAGATAAATAAGATGAACACATCATTTCCTTAGGTAATATCATTATTAATAACCTTTTACCTTTTAATACATTTATGTCGACAATAGTATTTAAAACTAGAACTCTCATTTATTACTTAGATTGACTCGTCTTGTCTCCATTTTACAAAATAATGGATGCATCTACTTGTATGAGAGTGTATCTTGTATTTGTTTGACATACTTCTTTTTAACTAAAATCAAATCTTTAGTACTCATTTTCATATTCATTCTACACTTGAACACTCAACTAAAAATCAAGCATTCATAAATTTTTTTGATTATCTAAAATTCATTCTATAAATTGATTTTTAATACTCAATTAAACATATATTGCATCAAAGACTCAATAATAAATAAAGCATCATCATTGATAATAAATACTCTGAATATTCATATGAAGGAAATAAAATAGAACCAAATTTTAAGTACAATGTAATCCTAATGACCTAACATGCATAGAAAAATACATTTATAAGAATCAAGTTTGCAATCCCTAATGGCATCGAGGTGAATTGAATGTTTACAAAATTCAATAATTTTTCTAACCAATGTATTCAATTAATAACAATTTATATAAATAAGTATGAGGGAAATTGCTTAATATAAATTAATCAAATAACTGAACAATAATTTAAAGAGGATAAGGAGAAGATAATGCAAACTAATTTATAGTGGTTTGACACACAACTCTTATCGACGTTCACTCCCAAGACTCTTCTTAGAATTTCACTATAATTCTTATTTCAAGATGAAGAATAACCTTATACAATCTTTCTTATACAACAATATAATCCTCAAATCAAATATTACAACTCAAAGTTCCTCACTTATTCACTTGATAACTCCAAAATGACTCACTCACATAAATATGATACAATGATGCTCAAATAATTGGAAAACTCTTTGAAATGTGTGTATACAGTACTGAAAACCTTCTTGATGCTAAAACCAATTAGAAAACACATATTTATAGTATTTTAGGACCCCTACTAGTCATTAGAGCCAAGAACTAACTATTACAATGACTATATATAGTGCACTGGTTGACCAATATGCATTTACAACACTAGATTCACTAGCTACTGAAACACTGATCAACCAGTATATATATTAATTGACTAATACATCAACCAATGTTACTACAAACTCTTGGTACATCAATTTTAACAACTTTAATTTGTATTAGTCAACTATTTTTAAATACTTAAACTTAATTTGAATAATGCAAATACGAATAAAAAACTTCCCAAAATGTTCCCTAAAGCTTGTTATAAAGATTAAGAGGCCTTTACGTAAAAACCAAAAACTTCAATGCCTTTTGATGAATGAAAAGATTCATGTAATGAAGTTAAATGAAATGTTTGTGCATGGTGAGCCTTTTAGATCATCAAATTAACAAATAATAATACAAAACTGTAAAATAACCTTTATAAGCCTTGATCTTCTTTTGTTCTTGTTTTAATCTTCATTCTATCGGTTGTAACTTTTAAGTTCTCTTGTTTAACTTCATATACTATCTTTTTAAGTTTATGACTTCATTTTGTTCTGATATTTCTGTTCATCAAAATAATTAACACATTTGTAGTAATTATATGTTGTTATCTTCAAACCATCAATTGGAACCCTCTTTAGTTTAACAATCTCTTCTTTTTTTACGATGACAAAACACTTGTGATATTATAGAAAAAATAATAAAGTTAAGGATACAAATAAATGTTAAGAAGGTGATTAACTCCCCTTTAATTCATGCTTAAAATATAAATTTACTCAAGCATATCATATAAAGTGCAAGAAATACAAAAATGACAAAAAAAATTACTTCCCTTAAATGTTATCACTCTCCCTAAATCTAATATCACCAAACTTTCTCCTCTTTTTTAGAATCATAAAAAAGAAATCTATTAACTAAAAATATATAATATAGAATGTCATGCGTCATTTCTGGTTAAAAATATGAATTTGACTAATATTGGCAAACTTTCTCACTAGAGATTGCTATTGAATTTGACCAATACAAGAAGGTTAGTGAGAGCACAATCGTATTATTTGTGTTATATGTAGATGACATATTACTAATGGGAAACGATGTCTCGGTTTTACAATCTGATAAAATTTGGTTATCTAAGAATTTCTCCATGAAAGACCTTAGAGAAGCAACTTATATTTTTGGGATAAAAATCTATAGAGATAGATCTAAGAAGTTGCTTGGTCTTTCACAGTTTACATACATAGGCAAGATGCTAAAGAGG
>JANIMX020000027.1:699488-715447 GCA_024582655.2 Erythroxylum kunthianum
AACAACTAAGGTTCATTTCAAACCAATTCACATACAAGTCATGAGTTCATAAGATTGGTCTTCCTAACCAATCCATAGCATGATCAAAGCATTTTACAAGGAAGCATAGCAATTATCAATTTAAGTTTCATTGGAAACATAAATAACATATTATCATAAAAGTCGTTTCATAACATTATAACATGTCGTAAAAATGCTATAAAGATACATTTACCATCTTCACTTTGGTGTCCACACTCTTTACACGTACGGTGCTTAACTTTCCTGGAAAGTCGAATAAATCCCTATAACATAACATACATGGACATAAGTCACCACATTACCAAATTTCATTGCAATGGCAATCTACCAACTTCAATATCCAACTTGAAACCTAAACATGCTCAAGACTCTCATACTTATCCCTTCTTCTTCTTTACTACAACTAACTTATAATTTCACCAACATGCAACGTAAACCACTTAAACCATAATGTAGGAGATTTGTTCTCCATCTTACCCGTAACACATAAAACACTAAACCTACCATTTTACATACCAAATCAACACATATTCTCACAATGTCTTACTTTCTCCTTTTAATCCTCAATTCATCATTATTAGTGAATCAGGTGCCTTGATCAAACAAGGCAAACTCATGCCTATTTCATATTCCCTTATTAATACATTACCTTATGAATATCTATTATCCCATCCATATTCTCCAACACTACCATAATTTTACACAACTTAATTAATCATGCATCCAACTACAGCAATCAAATTCATACATGAAAATCACTACAAATAGGAAGAGAAAAAAGTTTTTTTCTTCATTTCCATCTCACATCTTGCAAGATGAACTCATTTCCATAAAACCCTAATTTTTCATGTCATATATGAAATCCATAATAATCATCACCAAACCACTCCAATCATTACTACACATGATAAGAACTTAAGAGAGGAAGAGAAAAAAGCTTTCTTCTTACTTTAATATAACTTCTTTCTTGCTTGTAGATGATGGAGGATGGCTAACCTTGCTAGGTTTTGAAGAAACCATCTTATGCAAGATGTAAAGGAGCTTGAATGGAGTAGGAAAATGGAAGAAAATCAAAGCTTCACCAAGCTTTCTCACTCATACGTACATGGAGGAAGAAGAAAGAGAAAAACCAAAATTTTTATCTTGGAAGAAGGTGGTGAACGATGGGGGTGTCTTGCCCTTGCATTTTGTCTTCAAATTTTGCTTTTATACTCCATTTATCCATGCCATGTCATCACCACTAATTGGTTTTAACCTAAAGCCTTAAATGTTATAGCCTCCATCATTTATGACCTCTCAAAACTCTCATCTTCTACACCACACATTCTTATACATGTACAAATACAAAAATATTACATACTCATGTATTTGTACTCATACATGTGTGTATTGAAGTTGTATAACACTATTTGCATAGGTCCAAGTAATTCCAAAAATCCTGAAAATTTTTATTTGCTTAAAAGACTATGTCAATGTTACTAAGTCATCAAATATCCTACCCTATTGACATGATTTTTCCATTGTTAAACCCCTTTGAGATTTATACCTTTCTTTTTGTATGAACCATATTTTATGCTTTTAAACTTAACCAAATGTCTTACCTGAGTCATAAAGCTAGTGGAGCATTTGAGATTGTTGAGTTTGTGGATGTACAAAATTCTAAGTGTGGGGGTTATACATATATGTGGGTTGGTTAATGTTGGGATGTTTTGTTATGTCTTATCATTGAAATATATTGCAGATTCAACGACCAAGATAAAGTAAATTTTAGTGTCAGAGGCTGCAAAAGAAACTGTTTGGATCAAAAAGTTCATTACTGAACTTGGAGTGGTTTATAGCATTGTTGAACCTATAGTATTGTACTGTGACAACAATGGTGTTATTGCACAGGAAAATGAACCAAGGTCTCATTAACGGTCCAAATATGTACTCAAGAAGTTTCACTTGAACGGGGAGATAGTGGAGCGGAAAGACATAACATTAGAGTGAGTTCTCACTAAGATAATCTTGCAGATCCTCTCACTAAGTCATTGTCTCAGAAGAGACGTGATCAACATATGGATGGATATGGTATCAGATACATAGGCGACTGACTTTAATGTAAGTGAGAGATTGTTAGTTTATGCCCTTGCAGCCAATCGGTTGGTTGCGATTTGATGTGTAACATGTTTGTTTAATTAATAAAAAATATTCTTTATCTTTATGTGTTAAATTAATTACATTTGAAATTTTAATACTAAAGGTGAAATTCTTGAAATAATTACTGTATAATTGAAATTATGATGAGATCATAATTAAGAGATTCAATTTACAATTAAGTATTATTCTCAAATGTTCCTAGTTTTAGTTTTGTCAAGACAGGATATTGATGAAACGGTAAAATTAGCACACATTATGTTTCTTTCTTATGAAGAAAGTAATTGATCTCATAAATTAAAGTATGAAGATAATTAAACTAATGTGTGGGTGCTTATTATAGAATAAGTTACTGAACTGACCCAACTATGAGAAATCTCAAATGAAATATTACTTATATGTCTATGGATTTCCTCATAATGATAATTGTATAATTGATCCTTAGACTTGAGATTACCAAGGTATCTCGAATATGAATTACTATAATTTGATGCTACTAATGAACTGTCATAGGATAATTCAATTGGTAGTACTTGGATTCAGTATGAACCATGTGGAGATAGTTGAGAAAGTCAATAAAGGATCCGTCACTCTGAAGTAATTAGAGAGAATGTTCTATTGTTCTTTATTAGTAGTGATTTAAGGAATTCTCTAACCATAGTGAATTGACATTTGAAAAGGTGTTTTCAATTACTAATTAACAAGAATGAACATTATTGGATACAAAAGAATAGACAATATATCTCTACTCTGTCCAATTGGCACATTAGATGACGAAAGGATTAAATTATACATCATAACCATGCATGAACTGGTTAAGTCAAACCACTTTGATATTCCTGATATTTGGGGGGTCATGACATGTTACCAGACGTCAATCTTGATTTATGATTATAAATTGTTTAATTGAAGAATTAAAGATAAATTAGAATGAGTTTTAATTTATCTTATTCTAATTATGAATTAGAATTATAATTTATAATAATTGTCAATATAATATGAACCTAATGTGTCACACATTAAAGAACATTTTATGAAGGAAAAAATAATTTTAATTAAGTTTGACTTAATTATAAAGTTTGAGAAACTTTAGGGATTAAATATGAGATATTTGATTTTATTAAAATTAAATTAATTATAATTAGAGTTTGACTTTTATTATAATTAAGGTATTTAATTTTAATAAGAATTATAAAAACCCTAGTGATTTTTCTATAAATAAGAATAAGCATTAGGAAGTTAGTACTCCTTTATTCCTCTCAAGAGTTGAGAAGCTACTCTATAGATATCATTAGAGGCTAGACAATTGAACAACTTGTGGATGATATGTCGAAAAGCTTTCAAAGGATTTCAATAGGAAATTTGAATTAGGTACGATTTCTTATTTAATGAATCGTGTTTTAATTATTTAAGTTATTCAATTATTGGGATCCAACCGGAAACAGTAAAATTTTTATTTTTTATTTGCGCCCTTGATTCGATCACTGTTAGTTTCTAACACATATCTCTATAATAGAATGCAATTATAAAGAGTTCATAAGATCGGAAGATTCAGAACACCTCTTTTACTAATTAATGTTATTGATATTACTTCTATAAGATAACCAAAATTAAAACACTAATGCCTTCTCCTCATTACAAATTGCATAAATAATGATTGATTGTGTACTAAGATCCCTCAATTTAAGAAACTTCGTTTCATGCTTGAGTCCTGAAACTTGGGCATAAACTAGGCACTAGGGGACCTTCCAAGTTCCAAGTTCCAAGTTCCATAATTGGTCTCAATGAATAGAAAAGGGTCCTCAAACGTGGATAAGAGGCTTGCGACAACATTAAGTTTGGAATCTCATTTACAAAGGGCCCTTTTGCCGGCACTAAAGCTTCAACTTTCGCGTGTTCACAACTCGGACATGGGATAAATCTTATCCACATGTAGCTAACCCCTTCAGTTTGGACAGGAACATATAACGTTAGGGATACAAAAAACTACTCCCCCAATTCCCACCTTGCATATAGTAAATCTGAAGGCAAAAGATAATCTAAATTCAGTATCATCTGTTTCACTATCTTTGTTCTTAGATATAAGGTCGTTAGAGGTGATCCAATTAAGGGTTTCCTTGAGTTAATAGGCATGAGGCATGCATTATATGACAGTTTTATATCGTTAAATTGGGTTGGTTTTCATTGTTGAGTCGTCAAGTAAAAAACATTAAATTTATAAGTAAAGATCATACAAATGTAATTTGAATGAAATCTAGAATTCACAGATAATATGTACATATTTAATTACATCATGAATAATGTCGCCTTTCTCCGTTCAATGTATTTATTATTAGATATTCAAAAACTTCCCCATCAAATATGGACTGATGTAACTTTGTACCCTGCCGAAGCCAGGAAATTTCCTACCTCAACGTCATGTAAATGTCAATTTTGGAAGTCCTCGAGAATTACACGGCTCTTTCTACAAAGAAATTTCACTTCTATGACCATTGCGTGACGTCTTTCAGGTTCAGGTTATCAACTCAACTCAACTAATTTGTCGTCAGCATTAAATACAGCTATGGTCTGGGGTCATGATTCCTAATACCAGTCTAATAATCGAGTTGATTTTACGACGGACCAAACTAACATACTTAATATATATATATATATATATATATATATATATAATATTCATTCTTGAGTGTGTTTGTGTTGAGTGGATATTTTGGATTATTCTCCAATTTTTAAGTTCATTTGGAAACGAGCCCAAACTTGAGAAAAGTCCGCCAGAAGTTGTGTTCCATAACTTAGTGCTTTGTTTCTTTTCATTTCATGTTGTTGTCTATGTATGTGGCCCCATAACGCCATTGTGTAGTGTATTAGGTGTAGATTGATAAGGAGAGAGCATTTTAACAAATTACGCAATTTGTCGAACAAGGCTTATCCACATTCTCTTGCAAGTTGTTCGATTAATTTCTAGTAGGCCACCACTTCAAAAAAACATTTGTCAAGCACGATGCAATATTGTGATATGGACTCTCCATGCTTCCTAAAATATCCAATAGACATATCTATGTGACTTGTACAGAATTATTGTCATGAAACTACAAGTATTCATCTGTAATAGAGGAGATTCCTATCTTGTGCTTACTGCTTTAATGGATTTGTCTCTAACTAGATT
The DNA here is from genome assembly GCA_024582655.2 of Erythroxylum kunthianum. Taxonomy (NCBI): domain Eukaryota; kingdom Viridiplantae; phylum Streptophyta; class Magnoliopsida; order Malpighiales; family Erythroxylaceae; genus Erythroxylum; species Erythroxylum kunthianum. The sequence continues at coordinate 704,812 of JANIMX020000027.1, forward strand.
AGATATTAGTTTTGTAATTTCTGAGATATAGTTACAGCTAAATATTATTTACTTGAGATGTTCTTCTTCTGGAGATATTACATTTTGCAAACTAGGGATAAAAATTAGAAAAATATTTGTTCCTTGCATAATCAGAAAGCTTTTGGCTCTAATCAGAACTTAGATTAATAGAAATTTAGAACCAGATATAAACAAAATACGGAAGTGAAGTGACTGATAGAATAAGTTGTGAACAGAACAATCTAGATATTAATGTGGATGTTTTTCAATTTCATCAAACAAAGAAAGCTCAAAATCAGAACAGAAACAACAAAATGTGTTTTTGAGTTAGCTACGTATCTCTTTCATTATCATAAATGATTGAACTACCAAGCTTCTTTATATAATAATAAAAAACAATTATTCAAGCTCAAAGTTGTCCTTATTCTAAAATATATATTTCATATCAACAAAAGATATAACCAATTTTAAGATTTTGAATTTCAAATTAAAAATATAAATGTCTTTTACAATCCTATTCACAATTTCTTTTTAATAGTAATGTATAACGCACATCCATAAATATGAAGTAGCATTTCATTTCATAATGTTGGTCAATCATTTAGTATAAATATCTTAAAGGAGTATTTGAGATATTCTAAGCAAACATTCAATTTCTATGCTTCTCTACCCGACTCTTCCAATGCGATTCAGCATCATTGAATAATGTCATGAATAGTGTTTTATAAAATAATAGAAAGTAATCTGAACTAAAATAATTAAAATCAAAATATTATACACTATAATATTTTAAATTTACACAGAATAAATTACAAGATGTATATAATAGTTTTATAAATTATTTATTTTAAATAATTATATAATAAAAATTAATGTAAATTTTGAACTAATTGATGTTAATAAATTAGATGCGACTCAAACTCTCAATTTAGTAGGTGTAAGAGACACTTAATGAACATCTCACCACCAATTAATCCACACATAAGAGGTATGTATACTATTATATTATTCAATTATGTACGAATGAATATTAGGTGATGTTGGCGACCTGACCAGAGATTAACCGAACAATGTGAACATGATGGGGATTCCACGAGGCCCACAAGGAGGCGATCATAAGCATGGAGTGGGCATGATCATCATGCTTGTTTGTTTTACAACCAATAAGCATCATCCCAGATCAGGGTTAGTGAACTAATGACATCATGGCTTAGGTAAGTTGATGTCCATATCTGCTTATGAGAACACCTATTTTATTACTATACTGTTTAAAGATGATGATGAGTCGCGGAACCATCGATTTTGAGCGAGAGAGAAGCTATTCAACATAAAGAAAAGTAGGCTTGTGGACTGAGAACCAAATATTCACCACTTTTTAAAGAGTCTTTCTTTATGTGCTCTTACATGGCAACCACCACGAAAATGGCATAGATTGAATTTTGATTTTATAATATTTTACCAATTCAATGGTTTCTCCACTTGGTGCCACTTGAAATGGAAGCCCATGCATTACGCCCATATTTTTGTATTGCCATCCATTACAAAATCCATGTTCGACACTAATTACAAGCTCAAAAATGTTAATAGTGGAACCCAGTAGCATGCAGTATAGGTTACATGGCAAAGTTGATACTTTTAATTGCTCAAGTATGGCTTCCACGATGATCATATTTAATATAGTTTGTGAAATTGATGTTTTAGAGCCACATGTTTTATTTGCAGTTCTTGAATAATGTATGGACAGCCCAAGAAAAATTGGCGGGAGAGTACATCTTCCTTAAACAGATGGATAGGAAAACATGTGTTGTATACCCAAGTTGGCTAAGTTTTAGCTTTTAAGCATTGCTTTAATTTATGTTTTATTGTACTATACATATAAAACAAATTATTAATGTGTTGAACTTATTCTCAATCTTAATTTGTCTTTTTATTCAAAAATTGTTTAGATTATTAGTCTCACATTGAAAAGTTAAGGGACCAAGTCTGAGTTTATAAAAAATAGGGCTACTTTCTCTTTTATAAATTGATTTTTTGGTGAAACTTCAACTTCCTTCATGATATCAGAGCAAGACCTCACGTGTTATACGCAACGGCCACACGTGCTCCCACGTCACCCAATATGTGCTGTCCACATGTTATGTTTGAAAGTTTGCCACACTTGCAAGGACGTGTTGAGAATATTTGTCACACATTAAAAAATTAAGAGATCAAGCCTGGATTTATAAAGAGTTGGGCTACTCTTTGCCAATTGATTTTGGAATGAAGCCTCAACTTTTTTTATTAAATTTTTATTATATAGGACTATACGTATAATTGTTATCTTATAATATTTAGATTTCTTATTTTATGTTCAAATGCAACATTTATTTATTTTGTTTTTTTGTGTTCTCTTCTATATATTTTTATTTTCTTAATAAAGGAAGGTGAGCCTTAGAGTAACCAATAAAATTACTCTATTGTGACTAAAATGTCACAGGTTCAAGTCATGAAAATAGTATATTTGAAAATTTTGTGTAGAATTGATGTTTCTCACCAAACTGTCTTAAAACAGAGAAATTAAGTTTGTTGTAAATAGTTTCATTAAATGTAAAAAAAAAACACATTTCAAAATAATGTCACTTAATGGATTAAAAAAAAGTTAGGGTTTAGTTTTCTATATATAAATAAGAAACTTGAATTTTGTTCCTTTTCTAAACTCCTGAACATTTTTCGTTTTATAGTTTGAACGGTCCTATGCGTATCTCAAAATTTCAATATATTCCCAAAATTCGCGAGGATCATCATTTGAACAGAGGGTTCAATAGAAAGGTTAAAAAAAATTCACTTGAAGAGAATCACTTTAATTCTCCTTTAATATGAATATCTAGTTCAATAATTCTAATCTTGAAGCGATGTTCCAGCATATGGAGGTGGAAAACGTGGAACGCAACTTGTGAGGTGTTGGATGGTTCGCAACCATTGCTGTCACTAATAAATGACACGTGGCAGATCACACATCGCACAATGTTCAATACAGAACAGTACATAAGTTGTTTGCGTGTCATTTTGTCACTTTCTCCTCGTACTAATCGGAACCTAACTGGAGGCAAAATGGTAAATAGGTTATACGTGTTAGCCCCAGATCCGTCAGAGCGTGCGTGTACCAGTACCACCTTCGCCGCTGACACGTAGGCCTAGAAAACAACTCCCCCTTTGTATTTCTTTTTTATCTTTTGCATATTTATCCCTTTATATTTCATATTCTTTCGTGAGAATTTAAAAAGAAAAATTAAAAATATTATTTAAATTATTTGTATTACTTATGTTAAATATTATAAGTGAAATTTAGCGAGTCACGTGAGGAGGGAATGCACGTGACTGTGATTATGAGGTGTAGGTCAAAGGTAGAATTATGACAGCGAAACGTGTGATTGATGGGCGGTAAAAAAAAGGACAGCAAGAGGAAGTTAAGGTTTTTTAAGAGAGTCACACACACGAGGTTGGAAAAAAGGCAAGCTTGGATAAATGGGGACATCACCACGTGGATAGCTTCAATAGTTCATGAACTAAAACTTTTTATAAGCCCATAAAATCTGACCTGCATCTCCCTTGATCTTCTCGTTCGACGTATCAGAAACTCAAACCCAACTTGAGATTTTGTATATAATCTCTTACAGTGCGTGCACATTCTTCACCAAATTCGCACCCAACCCCAAACTCCATCATCATCAATCCAAGACGCTGTTAATTTATTATGCACGTTTTTTACATGCTAAGAAAGTTTTCACTCATGAGAATGACAAGTTGCGAACTATAGATGACATCCAAAGTTCAACCATCTCACCGTCCCACTTATCCGACAGATCATAAATAAGATCCTATCACGCCCTTTTCCAACGATCGTGTGGTCAAGAATTGAACCACAAGCCAGACCCACCAGAATCCACTTGCCTAAGAAACGAGAAAAGAAAGTAAAGAAACCAAACCCATCTTATGTTTTTTTTTCAACACAGTAAAAAAAAAAAATCCACACAGACACGGGGCCAGGGGCGGCTCAATCACTATGATTCCGAGAATCAAGACGCGTTACCAATCAATATCCGCCACGTTTCAAACGTCACTTTCCCCAGTTGAACCAGTCCCACACGTTCCGCCACTCACGTTGGCCCACCTGATAACACCGCACTTACATCGACGACTGACGAATCCAGTCCTCCATCGCCCCCACTAGGCATTCTCTAGAGTCAGCAACTTGCTTAATATGGCAAACAATTTCAGCATTTGCTACTCCACGATAGTACTTAATACACAAAAATATATATAACAAAGCAACGCCCGAACATACATCCATTCCCTATATATAAACATCATCGTCTTCATCATTCAACTATTTCCAAGGAGTACATGGTCTTATACCTACTCTTTTTAAGTAGAAAACCCTATTTACATTTCTTCTTAAAACCCCAAACTAGGACCAAAACTTATGTATAATCACTATAAAAAGACTATAGAAAATGCTTCTTATTCATATTTTTCCTTTTTCTCATCCAGTCCCTTCATATTTCATCTTATTTCCTTCTTTCCCAACTTTTCATCTACTGCGTCTGTATATACACAAAGGACAGCAACTATAACTCCACCAATACTGGCCTTTCTAGTCTAAAAGGCTCCCACGCATTGGACTACTTGTACAGGAAGAGCATAAGATTGAGTATAAAACTATCAAATATAAAAAGCTGGAATGATCTGATGATAAAAAGTTGGGATATTGGTCCTAGTATTCTATTATTAGTCCTCCCAAGGGGGCTCGGTGGGGTATTCCCTTTCTTCTCTTGGCAGTTCGGTAATTAACAGAACTTGGTGGCGGTGTAGAGGGAGAGAAGCTGTGGTCTTTCTTCTTATTGTTGTCATTCCTGTGGTTCTTGTCCTTGTACCTTCCATGACTGCTGCTACTGTAAGAGTCCTCTGAATCTGATGCGAATGCCATTTGATGCTTCTTATTCTGGAAACTCTTTGATGTACCAACTATCTGCAAAATCATAATTTAAAGGAGGAATCTATGTCAATATCAAATCTGGAATAGGCATATAATTATCTGCAAATTGTAATGGAGATTGACAAATGCTCTCCCCAACTAACAGTCAAATGGGTTCTTCGAAGAAAATTGTCAGGTGAACCCTACATTGTCTCTTCATTACTTCTCTTGCTTAAACTTAAAAAGTCAAATCTTTAGTTAACCGCTGGAACCAAGGGTTGAATTTTCTACATTGCCCCAGACCAATGAAGAAGAAGAGAACAATTTGGTCTTAATCCCCATTTTCCCACTCCAATTTCCAACCACTTTCCCCGCAAAGAAATGAGAAAAGAAAATGAAAAATGAAAAAAGAAAGTTAAAAGAGAAGACAATTTTTCATATGGCAAATGTGACAATACCTTGCAGCCAAGAGAACAGAACCGGAAGGAATCAAGGAGACTGCGCTCGCAGACCTCGCAGGTGTTGGTGACACCTTTACCAGGCCTAGGCTGAGGCCTTTCATTCAAGAAAACAACTCTTGCACTGTTGATAACATAAGTTTGGACACCAGATATGTCCAGCACCTTCTGTATTTCAGACACCCTTATCACGTCATGGTACGAAGATCTCCTTATCTGTCAATTATAAACCATCAAATGGCAGTGTTAGATCCTGTAACCAGAACCAACCTTTTTCTATAATTGTAATCATTTAAAATGCAAACTTAGAGTGGAACTTTATGAATTGCAAGTGTAGTGAAATTTTGGGAAATGGAGTAATATGCTCACAAAAAAAATGTAGAAAAAGGACAGTTTCATTCTAGGAATACACTGTAATGAGATGAGACATAGAGCTGATTTTTATCGGCTTCCAACCATAGCTTAAGAAGAGAACTTGACAATGGTGTACATAGAAAGAACCGAAACAAAACTGAATAAAAAAGAAGATAGAGATTGTGTATCGAACGAAGAAGAATTAAAACAGAGGGCCAGTGGAGTGCAATTGGAATGGATATGAGAGAAAAAAGAATGATGGAGCAAATGAATTGGTTAAAGAGTATGGTACCTGAATGGCATGATGATCCTTGTGATACGCAAGACAGAGAGAACAAAGAGCACCATTCATACAATCCAAGCAATACATGTTGCATTCACTCTTGTGAGAGTCAACGTGTAATGGACATTGAACAAAGAATCGCTCTCTCAAAAGCGGCTTCAGCCATGGAGGCCATCTGTTGTCTTCGTCTTCTGGAGCTCCAGCACCCTATAAACAGATACAAACGTCTTAGGATAGCTTACCAAATAAATCATTTGAGGAACAGGAGACATTGTATTCAGGTCTCAGAAAAGAATGCTTTTCCCGAGGACCCAAATGAAAGAAAACACAATATTACAGATGAGTGCTTGAAAATACCATAATTCTCCTGTTCTTAGGCTTAATGGTGGTCTCCTGATTTTCGATCGCCAGCTTGAATAAGTAGTTCAAAAACAGAGCACTCTGTTTCACACTACCAACACAGTTGTAGAGTCAGGGGCAGAGAACACAACAGAAATGAGAGAGGAGAGGGCGTGAGAGAGACTATCTAGGTTTAGAAAGACAGATAAAACTTCGGAGATATATAAAGAGATGCTTATTGGTGTGGAGGCGGCTGAAGAAACAATTTGAGGGACACACACAGAGAGAAGTGGCCGTTCTTATCCTGAAAAAACTCTGCTTGCTCCGAACCTAAAAACCCGAACCCGAACCTAAAACACAACTTTTTCTTTGGGAGCACGGAACTCACCTCTATCTTTCCTTTTTCTATTTGTTTTAATTTTATTTTCCTTTCGTTTTCAAGGCCTCCTAACCTTGTTCTTGTCGTCATTTTATATGATTTTTTTCCTTCTCTAATTCAATGTTCTGCCATGTCCCTCATTATTGGTGATTAACAATAATTACGAGTCAACTTGCACCAAAAAATTGAAGGTGGAAATTAAAAATATCCTAAAGTTTTCGTACATCAATTAGATTAAATATAATATTTTAATTCAAATATTATCTGCGTTTATAAAATTTTGAGTCGAGTTTAATTTTTTTAATTTCAAGTCAAATTTAGACCCGAATTGGTTGATTTAAAATTTAAATTTTAAGTAAGAATATAATCGTTTTAAATAAAATAATTTTATTTTTAAATTATAAATTTAAAAAAAATAGTTCACCTTTTCTTTTCTTTTTTTACACTACATTTAAAATTTTATTTAATGTACTTTCAAATAATAGTGAATTTTATCATTATAAAAATATTTTTAATAAAATAATTATATTCTTATTAAAGTAATAAATTATTACATCACACATAAAAATTAGGTATGCTATTGTTTATCCTCACACTATTGATTAGGTCTTTGTTATCTTTATGACCATGCCTATTTTGTTACACTATGTGATAGGTACTCAACTTTCTTATAGTGGATAGACATCTCATCTCATATGACCTTTTATATATATATATATATATTACTTAATTATTCATAATGGTATGTTCTTCGGTGCTCATTTTGTCCGAGTCTTATCTCGTCATTACTGTTACTGCTGATTTAACTTTACTAATAATTTTCTGTTGTTAATAATGTCCTTTTAATTACTCTTTAATTTCTTTTTCCAGATCTCTTTCGACTATGATAAAAATATACAAGCCGTATGGGAATTTGGAATGATTTACATGGACTTGTGCAACAAATGGGACAAACCAAACAGGGATGAATTATAGTTTGTTAAAAAGATAAAGTTATTTCTTTATGACTAAAATATTACAGTCTCGAATTACGAAAATAATGTTTTTGTAAAAAAATATAAAAATTTTTACGTATAATTGATTTCATTCACCCAATCCTAACAAATTAGAGAAATTAAATTTATTGTCATTGTCCTTTTTTTGTTTATAGAGGTAAATTATTTCGATCAGTATTGCTTAATTAATTTGAATGCCATTATATATACATATTTAAAAAAGAACTACACTGTTTTTTATTTATTATTTTAGTGGCAGATACTCCACTTTTTATTTATTTATTATCACATGTATTCACAATTTGTATATATTATTACTAAGGCATTCTTATTAGTATATTTTTGCGTGCTTACAAATTGTCTCAGGCTTATCTCGTGTTGTTGCTGTTACTGTTGATATTTTTTGGTCTTTTAAATAATTATGGTGTTTATAATGTGATTGAATAAGTCACTTTCGGTTTTCCTTCCCTCTTTATTATTCCGGTGTTTATAATTCATTTTAATTACTGAATAGGATTTTTTTTTTTTTTCCAAATCTTCATTCATATAATAAAATATATAGGAAAAGTGTACGAGACAAGGGCAGCACCTTTTAATTCAGCTGTCGATCGAGATTGTAGCTTTTGAGAGATGTAGACCAGATTCAAACATTTCACCCTTACTGTGGTGCTTTAGCTCTTGATGGGCTATCTATTTAAGGTGCAATTCTTACATTTTAGACATTTCAATGGATTTAATGTCTATGCTTAAACTATAAGTCTATGAATATAATGTACTCTTTTAGACTGGCCATGGTGTGACCTTTATTTTTGACTGGTTTAAAAAGTTCAATTAATTGAAAAATGCAAAAAAATTATTTGAACATTGCTTCAAAAAATTAACAAAATAGTTATTTTATTTAATTTAGAGTATGAAAAGTTAACCCTAAATAGACATATTGAATTTAGGTGTTAAACTCGTTCTAGGTATTTATTTAAATAGGCAAGAACATTTTTAAATATAAGAGTTCAAAATGTTTAAATTGTTCAAGATAGTTAATATTTTAATGAACATCTTATACAAAATGTTTTAATTAGACACTAATACTAATTTAAGTTCAATTTTCATTATTAGGTATTTAATTTAATAAACAATATAGTTTATGTTCTCAACTTTATTTAATATAAATTTTAATAAATCATATATACACTTAAGGCTTCTCTCGACTAACTTTTAAGTTACAATCAAATATGAACTCTTTTCAAGAAAAAATTAGTGGGTATAATAATACCAACATACCATGCAATCCTGCTATCCAATTAAGTAACATCAAATAACTAAAAACATAATTAGTCAAAAAAAATCATACATAAATTTCGATTTTTTAATATAGTAAAATTTTGATATAATTTAATATTCAAATTTTAATTACAATTTTGAGAGATTTTTTAATCACATTTAGCTAATAAGTATAATTATATTAGGATAACTTGGTTAATGTTGTAGTTTCAAACGTTCATGAAAAATCCTCTTATAATTCATATAAGAGGAGTTGATCACTAGATGGTAGAAATGCTCACAAAATTTCACTTATTTGGTTTCTTATAGCATGGAAAATTTATCAATTATTAATTAATGAATTTTTAATTTATATAATACCATTAAATGTTGTTTGAACAATGAACGAATTTTGATTAATGCCAAAAATATTTGATACCATCATCCACAATTGACAAACATGACAAGACCTTCCAATAAATCATTTTTACTTACCATAGACAAAAAAGTTTTCAAGTTTAGCAAATTGATGGAGGACAATTCGTAAAGGGCCTATTGGTGCTCCCAACAAAAATGGTGAATTGTCAAATTTAGCAAGCTTTCTTTTTCCAATTCTTAACATGAAAATATGATAAGAGTCGGCAGACAGTGTACTGATTGCTAATTGTAATGGAGATTCTTTATACATATATATACATAATACACGTATAAGAAACATAGACCATCTTTCATACATACAAGTTCACTGAGAATTTCTATTTATAGTTTCCAATGTACACATCAGTGGTTGGTCATGGGAATAGATATTGTGAAATTTAAGTGTTGGATTGGTTGTCAGACAACCATAATTCTTTAAGATAACAAACTCGATAATTATGTTTAAGATTCATTGCATATTCCTATATGAAATTTAAGGAAATTTCACTTTTATCTATTAAAGCCGACCCAAAATTAATAATTGTTATAAAAACTATAGTCAATTAATTCTATCTGTTACGTTTAAGGATTGAATCCTCCTAAACTTTGGAATACAAAACAAGATTATGCAGCAAATCCTTCTTTTGTTTTCAACCGTTAAAATTGATCTTTTCGATCAAATGGAAATGACTTGGCAATTTAGAACCTCAACTGCATTAGGGCTTTGATGGGACCAGATAACCTGCTATTAGGTTTTGTTGGATTTAGAAATACCAAATTCCTCGCTTAGTATGTTTTAGGACAAGTCCACAAACAATAACAATTATACCTTCTTTTATTTTCGGGGTGAAATTCTTAAACATTCACTCGCCATTGGGTGCATTTGTTTTTATCAACTTTTTGGTAAAAAAACGTTTACAGCTATTCAAACAAACTTATCACACTTATATCCAATATTATGTAAGACGCATAAACTACCCTTAAAATTAAAAATTAAAAATTAAAAATTAAAAAGTTCATATTTCTCTCATACTCATTTACGAAAATATCATTATTCTTGTCTTCCACCATTAACGTCTCATTTTCTTCCAGTCTACAACGCCTCCTCTACCATTCTTCCTTCCCACATTCAAGTTTTTTGCATCTTGGGTCACTCAAGCTTCTACATCAATCGCACCTAAAACCTTCATTGAGGCTTCT
>JANIMX020000027.1:1058487-1069878 GCA_024582655.2 Erythroxylum kunthianum
TGGACCTCGAAGTAAGTATCATGCTGTTGTTAAGGTATCTAGCGGCTTCTCTTTTCTCTGTACCCTTAAACGCATGCACTGGAGGTCTCTTGAAATGTGTGTTATTCTTGGGTTTCAGATGATCCAATGGGATGCGATATCTGGGTCCTGAAAATTAAGCAGCTACTTGATTAGATTCATTTACCAGAAGTATATGAAAGATTTCAGTAGAATAAAAACTTCACCTGCTAATCCCACTTCTGTATTTGGTTGATTCCGTCCGATTGGTGCTGTGGGGTGAAGTTCATCATTTCTTTCGGTTTTGAGACTACCCTCGTTGCAGTTTTCTTCGCGAGGAGAATGAGCCAATAATTTGTCCTTGTCAGAAATTCCATCATGGCAATCATTACTTCCACATGGAAAGGAAATATCAAGTATGGGATCATCAACTATAGATTCTCTCTCTCCGGTCTTCTCAGAAGTCCCCACCATTCCATCCCTGGTTTCAATACTCTGAGCCTCAGCAAGCATCGTTTCACAAGCTAAGTTGGCAGAAATTCGGTCAGCAGCAACTAGAGTTGAACTCTCCATCCTACCATCATTATTCGTTCCACTAATACCTGAACTGCAGTCACCATCCAAACCATCAAGAACTGACTTGGGTGAAGTATTTGAGGTGCCAGGATCAAGGTAAAGCTTCTCTGAGTCCATCAAACTCGAAAACCAAGGTGTGCCCTCTTTAGCATAAAACAGGATATAAGCATTTTGAGATAGCACATGTTCTTCATGAAACTTGGTAACCTGCGAATTGCAGAACATGTAATTAGACAAACATATATGTGTTACTTCATCGATTTGGAAAATTGTTTACTGCATGGTAGAGCAGGAGAAAAATGGAAACAAGAACAGTAATACGACTCCTAAACACTAACAAGAATTCCTTGATGCCTGTTTGAATAAGTGGCATATGTTTGGGGAAAATGTCACAAAACCAAAACAAATTGAAATGCGTTACTCCTAGAATAGGAAATGAATTCCTGTCATAATTTTTCTTCTTGCCCTAAGACAATCATATAGGTAAGCAGCATTCAATCCTTCAATCGGAAGAACAATAATCACTAGCCAAACAGAAGTTGAACCCAACAAAACTTACTGTTGAGTCGTCCAACTCATGCCATATTTCTTGGCATGACCGTATAAAGCAAAAGTAATGTCCAGAAGTAGGAGAAAGTCCCCGGTGCACCACAACAGCATATAGATGATACTTCAAGTCTACCTGTTAGAACAAGGATGAAAAGATATTGTTAGTATGTAATTAGCAGATCCAGGTTGGCAAGGCATCATAAAGAATATGTATTTTGGGAGGCCAAACTGTTAACCTCACATAATCTTTTCTTAGGCAAACATCAAGTAGTTATCCATCAAAATTAAATTAAATTAACAAGAGGACCTAGTTAGACTTTTGTACCCTCTATTACCATTACCATTCGAAGGGATTAAAAACATTTCTACTCAGTAATCAATACACTCACATCATCATCTTCACTGCAGTTAGTGTATGGCTTCATGTTTAACTCCAATGGGAACTCCACAAGCTTGCCAATCTTCTCAATATGGAATCCATCAGTCTTGAATCTCTTCAATTGCAAAATAGTGACTGACGGAACCTGATCCAGTTTAAGTTGTTTCAACTTTGGAGTTGCCTCCTTGCAGTTCTCACACATAAACTTTGATTCTGGATCTTCAATTTTTTCCACCTTGGTAAAAGATTCCAGAGCCCCTTGAAGATTGTCCACATGTTCAATCTCCAAACTCAAATCAATCAGGGGCTCATATTTATCTGAAGAGTAACCACAATTGCAGCAATGCAGCTAAAGTTCAAATGCCAAAAGATGAGTAAACTTTATCAGTAAAAACACAAGACTTAAAAAAAATACAATTTAGGGGAAAATGTAAAACAGAATTGAAAAAGGATCATTTCACTTCTACACCAGCTTGTATGATGGTACACTCGGTAGATCCAAAATGGAAAGCTTTTTAGCCAGTATACCTTACTTACAAGACGACCACCAAATAAGTGCTGCACTATGTTATCTTCTTGGGAAGATGAGCTTTCATGAGTAGTATTCATATCCAGATAGCATCTATCAAGTCTGTCTAATAAGCATTGTAGGAATTCATGTGCATCTTCCTGCTGGTATCGCTGAAAACTAGGTGAAATGTCTAATTATTCATAGGTCAAGAAAGAACAATAGGATATTTACAATTTCAAATCAAATGGAACAAAAACATTTTTACACAACCAATAACAAGCAAGAAATTCACTCGAAGGTATCACACATCAAAATGATAGATCAACCTGCAACACATTTTTGCCCTTTCTTTTAGATATAAAAGAGGATACATTTCAGGTTGTCCACAAGTTTCCAAGGTGAGACAACCTTCCCAGAAGAAGCCAACGAATCTTCAATGTGATTACAAAGGACACAAATAATACAGAACTCTTCATTACCACCTGAGAACCACCCAACAGCAACCAGTGAGTCAAAAGTAAAGTCCAATTTTTGAAAAAAAAAAAGAAGAAATCAGATACAACTGAATATCAATTAAACTAAAGCATATATAGCATGCTCACAGGAAGCCGTGTGATTGCAAGAACGAAGAGCCTTGACCAGCAGCACAGTATGTGTAAAACATTGCAAGATTGCGTTTAGAAAGCATGTGTTACCAAGATTGAAAAGCCCAGCTCCCTACAAAACCAAACCAAGGACAAGAGCTCAACAACTAGACAGTGAGCAAATATATGTTGTTACTAGATAAACTTCAAATATCTCAAGAGGCATACCACCCCAGTGGGTCCAATTTCCCTCCAGTAATATGAAAAAGCTGGAGGCCTATCTTCCCTGTTCCGTCTGTCTTCTCTCGATGGCCATGACATACGCGACTGGAGCCATTTGAACCCACTGTCGATGGGTTGAGCCAGATGACAGGAACTATAATCAAGGTCAGTTACATCATTATTTTCACAATCAAAGAAACGATCATTAGAATCATCAAAGATCCTCTCATCAGAAGCTTCAAAGCCTCTCAAATCACACCAATTTGAAGTGCCTTCATCGGATTCTACTTGCATTGTTGAGTAAAACTTATTATCACATAGCTTCTCCTTAGGAACTGGCCCCATTGGCACATGAAAGCAGTTCTTTTCATCTGATTCAATTGATGAAGATGGTGGGGAGGTGGTTCCATTAGATGACACAGAAACAACGGAGTCATAATCTAGAGTTTTAACGAAACTTTCTTCATCCTCAGCTTCTTCTTTCTCCCCTTTCTTTTCCCTTTTTCCCTCTTCCTTTTCTTCTAGTAAATTATCATAATCTGAAGATAGAAAAGACCCCTGTGCTTTCTTCATTGAAGACGCTGGAGAACCCACAGGCTCAATCTTTGCAGAGAAAGACGATTGGTTACAAGAACAAGAAGCCCCACCTAGGGTTTCCACAAAGGTCACAATCCCATTTAGGGCTTTAGCGGAATCAGATGTAATAGTCGAAATTAATGAAGATTCCTTACCAATCGAATCAAAGCGCGAACTTTTCATGGATTCAGTCCCTAGTCCTTTAACCTCCAAGACTAGCGAAGACTTCCCGCAATTCAAACCCTCCACTTATTGACCATAAACGACTCAGTTCAAGAAGATGTGGACGACCCATCAACAGCTTCACTACAACAACCCATTATTAAGTAAATGCCCAAACAGGGAAATTTCTCTAATTAAACACTAAAGAGAAAATTCTGAGAGCCGAATATGACAAGAACTGACATAAAATTTACAGGGAGCAGAAGGATTTCAATGCAAAATAGGCAGAAATCAAAAGAGGATTTGGGTTTCCAAATTGGGTTAAGAAAATTAAAGGAAGGAGAAGGAAAGCTGAGAAAGATTTTACAAGATAAGCTCAAAACCGGTGTTTTTGAAAAGGGAGGGAAAAGTGAAGCGCCAGTTTATGTTTTTGGAAGTTTTCTGGGCCTTCTGGAATCGAACGGGACAAAGACAAAGCCACAGTCAAAACTCAAAAGAGAAGGAGAAATCTTTCTCGTCCACTGTAAAATTTTCTCAGGAAAAAACAGTCTCCGAGAAACCAAGCAAGATTGGAAGTCTACAACAAATTGAATTTTCTTTGGGTTGTGAAATCTAAAATTTTATGTGAAAAAATATATACATATGGATTTTTACGTGTGAGAGTTTGTACGTGATTCTTGGAGCAGCTCTTAAGCTTATTACTTTCTGATCTGACTTTACAACTCCTGATTTTCTACTCACGAAACTAATCTTTTTATAAAAAAATATTTTTTATTTTTTTATACACAAGATTTAAATCTACCTTACTTAAAAGAGAACCAAGCTTTTAAAATTATACAACTTTTCATAGGATAATATTTTCTTAAAATTACTGTAATTCTTAATAATTAAAATTAAAATTTTAACTAATTCGACTGAAATTGGAAAAAAAATTATTAATTTAAAAATTTTGACCATTAATTATTAATTTAAGAATTTTCTTTTTTTAAGATGTTAATTCCTTAGAAATCACAATAAATTTTAATTAATTCAACTCAAATAGAATAAATTTATAAGAGAGACAAAACTCTCATAACGCTTATTTGCTTCATTCACTTTACTTGAAAGAGAATCAAGCTCCTCGATAATTTAGAAATCATACTTCTTTTTATACAAAATCACCATTGTACTTTGCTAAACCCCTTCTACTCGGTCAAATTCTCAGATTCAAGTAATGCCAACGTTGATACCTGTGATACCAAATCTAAAACTCACTACTAAGCTTGCACTGAACCATAAGGCAATATTACTTTGAACTACCTAGACTGGTTCTATTCATAGTATTGACAAGATCATACCAAAGTAATAATTGGATCTTACTCTGCCGCATCTCTTCATTCATTGCAAGAAACCGGATAATGTTTACAAAAAGACAATTGTTGTTTGGGATACTAAATCATATGACTTTTAAAACAGCTGTCCTACAAAATAAAAAGCACCTGTCCGTCATAAGCTTGGAAAAATCTTAAATCTCTTCTCTTCCGAAAGAATTCTATAATGGAAGCATTTTACATTCCACTACACAAATATTATCAAGTAATGTGACAAGCTCATATACTTGCAAACTGAAAAGTCATCAGCATCACAGGATTCTGTCTTGAAGATCAGTTATCAAGGTGGACGCCAACGAACCAAGCTTCTTCCCAGTCTCTCCTGCAATATTCTTAAGCGAAGATATATCTTGTTGAGCCTGATATTGGACGAACACAAGGAGATGCCACTGATCAGTAGATAGCACAAGCCAAGAACGAAAAAGGGCATACATATATTTGAAATTCACATAGCGTACCTGGAAGGAGATGCGATTGATGAGGTCACTTGCAGCAAGATCAATGGAAGATTGATTATTGCTATGACCAAACAGATCAGCACTAGATATAGCTGACGATCCCTAGAAGAAACATGCGAATTAATAAACAATATATTTGATAAAAAATATTCACTGTGAGCAAATGAGATGAATAAATGAGAATGAGCATGTTATTTATATCAACAATTGGTAAGCAGAATTTAGGAGCAAACGACTTTCTGACAAATCAACCAAAACGTAAAATAGAAAACTAAGAAGAAAAATATACATGTACAAGAGTGGCGCACAGAATTGGATTTCAGGGGCCTCAATTAGTCAAATCTTCCTTCGATTTCTTTTTCATTCTAACATCTTCCAAACTAGTTGCTAGGAATCCACTTTTTCCTTTATCATATTCTTTTCAAATTCTTCTATTTAGTGAATGGGGGAACCTAAAAATTCTGACCTTCACTCCATCCAGAAAAGACTTGAGTTTGCCCAAAACTGTCAACTGTGTTACCCTTAATTCTAGGCAGTGGTAGCAATTCAAGACGTAACAGGGACAAGAATATTAGAAACAAGTAGCTCTACAAATGAAAGAATATATGGATGCAAATTCTCAAAACATGTCAATAAGAAAATTAGAACTAACTAATCCCAGATAAAAGCAGTGAGAGCACATACTGAGAATTTCTGCAAAGAAATTTGGGTATCACTATCAGCTTTACTCTGGTCACCAAAAAATTGGGCAGATGAGATTGATTTTGCATTTGAGAATTTCTTCCTTGCTTCATCTGTTTCTGTAATCTGTAATAACATGATGTAAAACCACATAATATGCTTAGGATACCAAATTATGTAATTTTCAAAAATAGATTCCAATAACTTTGCACATTGCAAATTTTAGCCTATAGCTAAAAGGAAAAGTAAAGCAGGTAAAAGTACAACAACCAGATACACTACACTGAAAATTAGTAACAACATAAAGTCAGACTATATAAGAAAATGGAACAGAAATATCACTTGTAAAAAGAAAGGGTATTACTGCACTAATGGGCGAAAAAGTACTCACTTTAAACTGCAAAACTGTCAGGCTAATTCAAGAGTTTTTTTTTTATGTACATAATATATGAGGTGAACAAGTACACAGACAGTTGATAAGAACCACATATGCCATGCCAAGCATGCACATGAATAGCAGTATGGAGTACTGATAAGAATTTAACTTCCAAATGATCAAACAACAGGGATCAGTTAATCTCAGAGAGAAAATGAGTAGATATGTGTATCTATTACCATCTGGTCCATCCTATTCACCATGCTCCAACATCATAAGAAGAAAGCTCTCTTTTTTAGTTTAAGTTTAAATGGGAAAACCATTTTGCACTATATAGTTGTGAAATTTTTTGCAATAACATGATTTTACAGTTTCTGTTTGTCTAACTAAAGATATTCTAGAAGCACAGTATCTCCAATATCAATGGTAAGTCCTGCTATGGTTTACCTACCTCCTTAAATTTATAGAAAAATAAATTTTATTGTAATTTCTTGTCAATAACGTATCTCAAACAGCATAGCATATGTATAAGGTAATGAAACATAAGTTTAACCCCCAGAAACTGCATACTAAATGAAGTATTATTTTTTCCACGTGATGTTTATCATGTTATGCATGTGATCACACAAAAATTTGTTACAAGATCAGTACTTCTAGCGCAAAACCCAATACAAAAACAGAGACCTGCCAGTAACCACTCAGAGCTTCAAAATGATGGTATCATCTATGCACAAGAAGCAACTAGCACCAAGCATGCAAATCAAGACCCCCACAGAAATTTTGAAATCAAGACTATATGAGGCAGGCAACTTCAACCAGTCCAAGCTTAATTTATTATATTGTTGACTATAGCCGACGTGTATGATTCTCCAACTTAAAACTCCATGGCATATATGAATAGATGATTGATGTATAAATGCTTCTCTCAATTGCTACAAACAGGTTCATGGAGTAGTCAGATAATTGTTTTCAAATTAAACAATCTTAAGTATGATATATTTTATTTTTATTTTTGCCATATGAATAAATTCATATAACAAACACTAAACTGAAAATTTATCCAAGATGGATTTGTTTAAGATTTGGATCACAAATATTTTGGTTGCCAAGTGCAAACATATCTCCATTTCATGTTAGCACCAATTTATTCATAATGCAGCTGAAATATATTTAATGGAAAATATATGCCCCGTAATCCTACCAGATATCTGTTATTTATAAGTAAGTTATGATTACCACCGTGCACAGTAATCTATATTAAGGCCACAGACTGAAAATGTTTTCTGAAGTCATTCCTATACAGTAAGGGCGGGCACATATCTTACTTGTACTTTTGAAGAATTAGAACTTCCTTTCTTCTGGAAACCACTATCCATTCCAAATTCAGCAAAGAAGCTTGATGACTTTGGTGCAGATACATGGCTAATTACTTGTGGATCACTAGAAATTAGCTCAGCAGATTGGACACTATCTATATACTCAAAGCGAGAAGCAAAAGATGCGCCAGCTTTTGGAGTGTTGTCACTAGAGGAAGGAGCAACAAGAGCTGGTTCTTCAGGCTTTTGATCATAAAGATTTTCACTTGGCTGCAATCAATAAATTCATACAATCAGGAATGAGCCATATAACAACAAGAAAATTATGCATACATTGAATGTCTGTAAAACTACAAGCTCAAAAAGCTGAAAGAGACCTCTGACCTTTGTAGTGAGCTTTCTTGCACCAAGGCCCCCTGTTTTCCCTGTTTTCTTAGCAACAAGAGACTTCTTTACCGTAGTACTGACAACTGGATGAGAAGTTTTAGGTGGAGAAGGAGGATCAGAAGTTCCTTGCCTTGCTACTGAACTTTCTTTAGGAGTATCATTGATCTTGACATTGGAAATTCCATTTGCTGCTTGGGCTGATTGAGAATCAACAGGTGATGATGGCGAACCTGTATCTTCAGCCATGCCTTTGGAGACTTCTTTGGATAGTATTTGCCTATACAATTGAGCAGCTCTGGATGTATACTTGGCCTCAATTTCCCCCCCATCAGTCCAACCATGCTGCTTAAAGAAGACCTGTGCACGGTTGTTCCCCCCAAAGCTCATCATTCTTAGTTGCTCAGGAGACCATGAGTCTAGGTTTGTTGACCTACCAACAAACATGTAAAATAATTACAGTTTCTCCCTTTACAGCTTTCTTACCGAAGTTATACTCCGGGATTACAGTGAAAGTATAAGAGACATAAAAAGGCATTTGTATAAATACTGCAAAACATAGGCTCCATTTTCAACCAAATTCAACAGATATGAACAGGAATGATACTGTATTTTCCTTTTCCTATCCAATGAATCTATTAAGACAAATTACTGTATCAACAAGGAAATAATACTATATATCCTCATAAATGGTACAAAGGAATGCATGATTCCTGCATCCAGTCAACAATACATATTGATCAAAAAAATGTTTTGTGGACCATCTGAAAGCATAAATCCCCACACTGAAGCTAATCATAAAACAGATCTTTCCACCAATAGGGTAATAGACATTTCATATTGTGAACAGTTTAAGCACTGATGGTAAGACTCGATTAGTGAGCTCAAGCATCATATGCACAACTAGGAAAAATGAACAAGAGAAGATAACAGATGCCACCGAAAGAAAACTCGATAGAATAACAGTACTTATAAACGCGGCTGAAGTTATAAGGATTCCACAACCGCATTAGAAAAAAAGCTTTTTCTAATGAGTTTGTGGAATCCTCAAAACTACAGCCACGTTTATAAGTACAGCATCTGAGACCGTAGACAAGAATATTGTTTCTCCATATGCACCTTCTACCTTATAGTAACAACAAACAAATGGTAATTTCTCCAGAAAACAAATCGAACATGTTCCTACGATTCCCCAAATCAAGACATTACCAAATCCATCCCAACCCTAGCCCAATTCCGACTACCTAACGATCTTTACGCATGAATCAAACTACCCATTTGACACAAACCAGGTTCCTCCCAAATTTACACAATCTTCGATCAAAACTAGCCCTTATAAACCAAAGCCAGACTCTAGAAAACTTCAAACCAGAAACGATAAAGGAGAACAACTCTAATCACCTTACGAAACTGATGTGCACGCCAAGGCTACGATGAACAGCGGAGCAATCGATACACAGAAAGATCCCATAAGTAACAGAAGCCCAAGTAGGATTTTTCGCGTTACAATCAAAACACATCTGCAAAAAAAAAAAAAAAAGATTGAAAAACCCAAGATCAAGATCACAGATCTAAGAACTGTAGGATCTGAACCAGATCGAAATGCAAATAAGCAAAAAAAAAAAAGATTTTTGAAGAAAGAAAACCTTATTTTCTGACTTGGCCTTAAGCTTCCTAAACACAGCATTCTTGTCAGTGAAATTCTCGGACGCCATGATGATTGAATAAACAGATACAAAATTTAGTTAATGAAGAGATGAGGCGTTTTAATCGGGACCCAAACACCTCCTCTCTTTTATAGACTCTGAGCACAAACACACAAGAAGAAGAAGAAGAACAAGAAGCACCGATATATATAATAAATGCGAAGCAGAAGAAGAAAACGAAAAAAAAATATTTCTTTGTAAATTCAAATTTGCGTTATAATTGTTTGATAAGGATTCAAACTCGTAGCGGTAGAACTAGAGAGCGACTAAAACTTGTTGAGCTCGGCGTCGAATTTCCGAGAATGCCCTAAACTCGGCGTTATCTTTTGATCCCTCTGTTCTTTTCTCAGGTTATAAAGCGATACTTCAGTGAAATGACAAAAATAGACGTGATGATTGGTGTTCCACAGGTGAATTTGCTGCTGTGAGACGTTGAAGCTCAACCAACCGAATCTCTACCCCTTTTCACCTCACTTAATTAAATATCTCAATTTCACTTTATTATATTTAATAGCAATATCAATCAATAATATTCCAATCATGTATTTTAAAAATAATAATTAATCGCGCTAATTAGCATGAAATATACAAATGTTGCTTTTCTTCCTTGTTATAAATAAACGTTGTTTTTCTTCCTTTTGTTACTATATGATATATAGTTGATAAGAATTAAAAATAAGAGTCGGTAACGTCTAGTTAGAATGAACATAAGCCAACTTAGAAATTGCATTACTTCAAAAATAAGCGTTATCTCTAACAAACATGATGTCCTCTCAAGACCTGTTAGGTTTATTAAATTACAATCTTACCCTATAAATATACATATATTATGAACGAGAGAGCAAATGGTACATTGTCCACCTATCTTTAATTTAGAATTGAATTACCTGGAGCTTTAGATTCGAAATTAATGAATAATCTTAAGTTAAAATTGACTAGGCAACTCTCTAAAAGATCAATCAAATATTAACGATAATAAAGAACTCTTCAACTTGCATTGGCATAATAATATAAGAATAAGAGACTTAACGACGAAACGAACACTAAGATTTACTTAAAAAACTCTCTAGTGTAGAGGGAAAAAATCACGGGACAAACCGATAAGCAAATTTACTAAATTCAATAAGGATTTACAAAAGGTTGATATCTCTCCTCATAACAACGAGTTGTCTCACAAAGTTTCAAGAATAAAATGAAAATTGATGTCACAATTAACAAACACTTAAATCAATTTCTAAAACAATCAAGGATGAGAATATAACACTATTTGCTCTCTTTCTGTTTTTCCTCATTTTTAGACGTTATGGTTACACTCTCTACAAAAACCTACATATTTTTTTCTCTTTTATATCACAAAATAAGTTTTCCATAACCGTATATGGTCACTTATTTGGCCGTGTAAGTGACCGTGTATTTTCAGCACCACCTCACTTGCAGTTGTACACGATTATAGAGAGTTACATATTCTCCCTCCGATGCTGATCAGCCTGACTCTTCTGTCTATCTTGAGCCGCTTTGATTCGGCTACGAATCAGTTTCACCTT
>JANIMX020000027.1:1312358-1322690 GCA_024582655.2 Erythroxylum kunthianum
GCCTCGGGTTGGGCTCAAGCCAGGAGTAAATTGTTTGAACCTGGCTTGAGCTCACCTGGCCCATTGCCAACCTTTTATGCACCTTGATTGTATGCCTTTAATGTAATCCACAAGAACATCCCTGTCAACAAAATTCAATTGAGGTAAGATTTTACTTTTCACAAACTTCGAAACCTTTTCTTTGGATATCTGACATAACATTTGATTCTATAAGAAAATGGAATTCTCATTATGTGTACTATGTTTACTACTTATACTATGTATGACATGAAATAGAAATTCATCAAAATATACATCAAGATTGAAACGATATAAGTAATCAACTAAAGTACCCGAACCATAATAGTACTTATGTTTATACATTAAAAAACAATGTTTCCAATCTTAAAGCTAAATCCTACTTCATCCAACTTTCTAATAGAAACTAGATTCCTAGCACATCCAGGAATATAAATAAAGTTGTTATATTTAAATGATAGTAGGTGTCGAGATCAGTTTGTACGTCCCCATTTCCTTTATTTATGCCTTTATCATGTTCCTCATATATAGGAACTTTTCAGTTTCGTTTATGGGGTGGATTGAAATGAATCTTTGAGTAACATCAATTATGTTTATGAGTTTGATTGAAAGGAATTCTTACATAACATGTGACACATAAATAGTTGCACCAAAATCTAACCACTGGGAATTATTAGGCACTCCAATAAGATTTAATTCGAAACATATCGAAATAGCACGTGACCAACTTTCTTGTCGAACTTGGGAGAAAGCAAGTTGATGATAAACTGAAATAGAAATGACTCACTCACATCTATACCCATCAATTTCAAATTTCCTGCTAGATTTGCGATTTCTATCACATAATCATGAATGGTTGTGACTAATCAAATTTTTTGGTCATCAAGTTCCCCATAATAAACTTGTCAATTATGTTCGATTGGGAATACTCCCTAATATTCATCATAAATTCCCGTGTATTATCCGTTTTGTGCATTGATGACTTAACATTTTCAACAATCGTTCAAGTTTAGCTTGTTTGATTGCTCTCAAGCCTCGTGAAAAGACTTGTCAACTTTTGTACTAGTCGCAATAATAATTGCGAACTTTTCATTCAAAACTATTGCTAAGTCCAAATCCATAACTTCTAATTGAAATTGGATTTGCTCAAACCATTATGCATAGTTTAACTTGTTGAACATGACCAATGCATTCCCCAAAGCAAACATATTATTAAAAGTTATAAACACAATACAAGCTCATACTTAATGCTTTTAGTAACCTTAATAGATTTAAACAAACAATAAACTTTGATCATGTATTTAATTTCACTTTTGGGTGATATTTGAATGTATAATTTGAACAAATAATAATGGTGACATAACATACTTTAATAAACAATTAATCATACTCAAGTTAATATGTTTGTTATCTTGCAATATACAATCATATTCAATAAGCATGTCAATAAATCTCTTTAATGTTATTAATTATAATTAATGACCCACTTTTAGGAGACCTTCATAATTTATAATTTCAATTATTTAGTTCCCTTTATATCATTTAATAACGTCACATAAATATGAATTGCACAATAAAATGCCTAAATATCTTTTCAAGTTGGAAGCTTTTTATGCAATAAGTATTTAATTGAGCAAGACTTGAATACAAAACCATGAATCAATTCTTTTAATAATAAAAAGTGCTTATCGTAAACTCTAGAAGGTGAGACTATCCCTTAAATATGTACTAACTAATTGATTTATATGTGAGGAATAGCACTAACCTATTAGGCCAATGGTTATACACGTTAGTTGGGGTTATACAATCATAATACAATAACAACATAATGTAAAAATTTCGCTATTACGTAGAATATGAAAAAATTTAATAATACATAATTTTATTCCTAATTAATATAAAGGGTGTTTTCAAATGAGTCACCAAAAGAGAGATATATAATATAATTTGACAGTGTTCGTGAAATAGTAGTACCAGCTTGATACCACTTGTAAGAACAGTAAATATTAAAAAAAATCTTCAGTTTTGATTTTATATAAATAATAAAATTATACCTTAATCCATAATTATAACAAATCAGAGTTCTTTTTTATTTATAAAATTTTCCCCTCTTTTCTTTTTTGGTATTCCCAATTCTATATATGATAATCAAGAATTTTAGATAAACTTTTTTATTTCTTTTTTAAATATTATTTTTTGTAATCATTATATTTTTAAAAAGAGAAAATGAAGAGATTATTAGATTAACTTTAATATATT
Source organism: Erythroxylum kunthianum (assembly GCA_024582655.2). Classification (NCBI taxonomy): domain Eukaryota; kingdom Viridiplantae; phylum Streptophyta; class Magnoliopsida; order Malpighiales; family Erythroxylaceae; genus Erythroxylum; species Erythroxylum kunthianum. Next base: position 1,314,636 of record JANIMX020000027.1, read on the forward strand.
TAAGTTAAATAATCATCATTTCATTAGAACCGGTACAATAAATTACATGGACCACTACATATTATTTAAAATAATCAAACAATTGCTTCTAGCCGTGAACAGCCATAGTAAATTTACACGAGGCATCGCCTAAGTCAGAGTGCCAAAATATATGCATAACTCCACCTAACATATCCAAGTCAACAGCTTCCACTTTTTCCTTCTCTTTGATTATAAGTTCTGTTTCTTTATTGCCCAAGTTGGCAACTTGCGTCTTCATTGATTAATTTGGCCTCTGCCAGTCTCCCTCTTCCAGGAGTGGCAAGTTGCTCTCCAAAAGTCATTATTTTATGACTTACGAGGATAATGCCCTTCACGTGGTCTAGCTAATACAACAAATTCCTTCCCAACAAATCTTTTATCTGATCATCAATTATGATAAGCAGTTAGATTTTAGTTATATACATATATTGTTTAGTTTGATTTGACTAGACGAGAGAATTTTCTTTTCTGCTAAAAGCAGTAGGAACAATTTAGTAACTTTAAATATTCGGTGGAATCTCATAACAGTGCTTAAAAGTTTCAAATTGACAATCAAGTTAATCATATCCTCTCCTCTCATTCACTCACTCTACCAAATAGAGAAATGGAAGAGAAGGGTTTAGATAAGTGGGAATAATCATATGCAACAATATATGCAAAGAACTGGAGAAAGTAGGGTTGCTAGTGCCCCGAGCAACAATGAAGAAGGTGAGAACCACTGGTGGACCTCAGCCAAATGGTGCAATAACTGCATATTCAATTGCAAAGCTTGATTCCATCTTACCTAATATAAAGCATTAGCTTATCTTTAAAGTTGAAAAACATAATCTTCCACGTATTGTCCGGGCTCTTTGGTCTGAACTAAAGGGAACAATTTGTTGACTATCTAGCAATGTTAGCTTCGAATTGTCCAAGGTGGAGATGGATGCTCGCATCCCTTGGTTAAGGATCATATACCAAAAATCTTGCACCATCCTTCATTTGTTGTGCCACCATCATCAAGCCTTTATAATCTATTATTTTTACGTGGGTAAAAACTAATTAATTTTTTTTTATTTTATAATACAACAATAATAATAATAATAACAACAACAACCTAATCAAATTCCTACTGAAACATGAGATCTAAGGAGGTCTATAATATGCAGTTTTATCCCTAATTAGTATAAAGATTATTTTTGATAAACTGACTTGAAAAAATTACACATATATATATAAAGAAATATAATTAGATGAAATAAAGATTTAAAATGCATTAGTTATTTTGTAATTCTTTTAATGATTTAGTCTTTTTATCATATCATGTATTTTAAGTTTGATATGATTATTATTAAGATATTTGATAATAAGGTTTAAACGTATGACTAATTAATTTAATTTTTTATTTATAACTGTATCCATATGTCATTTATAAGAGATTAAGTGTACATCATTTATAATTTAATTTAAATTAGAAAGATTTTTTTCTCTAAGTATTACTCGTAGATGAATTTTTTTTCTAAATTTAAGAAGAACATTTATGTCTTTTAATCTAAATATTTTTAATACCATTTTGCTTTTCTTGTATAATGTACTAATGTGTATAGAATATTATTAAATAATTATTTAATTCTCTCTCGTTGATAACTAATTTGTAGGTATAGATCCACCAGGTCGTGCTTTTGCTTTTGGTATTGAAAAACACACTAATTGTCAAGTATTCAATTTCCACAAATATTCTTAATCGATTTCGTCCCCGATTAGCCTACGTGCCGTTTTGGTGCTTGTCTCTTAGTGCAGGGCATGAGACATTCACCACCTACGAATCCTCTGAAACACCTCCGAAAGTCCATATGATTGTGGCTGTTCCTTACTAAATGCTTCAAACTGATGATAAAGTAGAACTTCATTTTCCATCGTTCACTTAAAAATACTGATTGCTATGGTCAAGTTAGACTTTTTCTAGCAGAAATTTTTCCGAAAGTGTAAGAAAATCAAGCTCGTTTTCTACGTACTTGAAAATCTTTGTTTGCTTGTACCCACTGGGAAACTAGAAGATGTTAACATATAGCCAAGAAAAGGTCTCGGCATAACCATGCAAATTAACTTAAAAGCACTAAGAGGATTCAGGAAGTATAAACCCTTAGACAACAGAAACTGAAAAACTCAAAAGAAAATTGAAATAAAGTGTAAGTTCAGACCTTCAACTCTTCAATTTATGTAGGCAAGACATCAAAGACTAGGTTTTACAAGAACAAAACAATGAACAAAGAAATGCAAAAACAAAACACTGAAATGCTAACTTTAAAAAAAATTATAAGAAAACTTAAAACATCAAGAAAATATTATATAAAATATGTAAAATGTATTACAATTGATATTTTAAATTTGATTTTCAAGTTTGCCTTCATTTGCTATAAAAAAAAAGTTATAAATACGTCCATATTCCTCAAACATAATAAAATTTACAATGTCAAGAAGCTGAGGGTATAAATTAAAAGAACATATAAATATTCAAACTATAAATTAAAATACAATATAAAATTATGCAAAAATATTTCAGTTCAAGACTAAGTTTTGAAAATGCAAAAACATTCAGACTCTACAATTTTTGTACATCATAAGATGTATTGAATTTCCACGTTAGTTAAAAACAAAAATTAAAAATTATTTATATATAAGAATACTTTCATAACCTAATGCTTTAAATTTTTTAGATGAGATAAAAAAATTATATGAATGAATCATTTTTTCTAAAATAAAAATTAATACAAAATTTTTAATATGATATCATAATCAACCTACTTCATGATAGGCTGTGCACAAATATCTAATTTTATAAATATTTACAAATGTCTAATCTTACAAATTTCACACGCCATATGTCTCTTTCTAAATACAAGGAAGATATATTAATTAAGCTAAATTCCCAATCAACTAAGATAGTTTATATACAAGAATTGAATTAAAGCATAAATCTTCTTGTGTATAATCTAATTCTTATTATCCAAATTGGATATTAATATTAAAAAAACTTATCATAACAAATTATACATGATAGGTTTATTTTTATCATATAGCTCCAACTAGAATATTAAACTCGAAATTTACGAAATAAGGAAAGTATCTACTATATACAAGTCTTCAAACTTAAGTATCTACTTTATGTTGGTCATTTGAAAACATCTTCTCTAATAGTTAGGGATAAGGTTACGTATTACTGGACCTCTCCAAACCCTGCGTCCACGCAGGATTTTTATTAAGTGTTGTTGTTGTTGTTATAAGAATGGAGGTTCATTATTGTCTTGAATGTTAGCTTATATACACATTATTTTGTAATATGGACCCTTGCGAGTAAAGCTAGGTTTCTTGTGTGTAGCATCATGAACAACTAAGTCAAACTCTACAAGTTGGATCAACAGTTTCTTGAGTTATGAAGCAAACAAGTTGACTGACGGCAAGAAAAGGACAAGGCAGTAGTTCCTCAAAGAAACAAAGCTTCTTGCCAAATGAGTAGTTCTAATGAATGATGGTACATATCAGAAATCACTCAACTTGGTAAGGAACAGCCTCTGGTGCTATAATTCACAGGTTCAAGTCCCAGGATTGAGACCCTCAGAATGAGGACTTTCACGAGACTCACCCGTAAATTTCGTGCTAATTAGTGCAAGTCTATTTTGTGCTTCAATTTATTATTAATTAAATAGATTAAATTTTTATTTAACTTTAGATCATTTAATAAACTAACTTGAAATATGCAGTTATTGCGTACCCTTAACTCTCTCAAACATTTATTCAATACGACTTTTCACTAGAGTTTATTATCAATTAACTTAATTCAATATATTTACTTAATTTTAAATTATTAATTTTTAAATAATTAATACTAATTATGCATACTTAATACACTTTACACTAAAATTTATTATTTGACTTTAAACTTATGGTTCACTTAAAATATGTGATTAGTGAATGTTGTATATTATTAAAAATATACTCAATATAAATTTTAAAAAGAATAAGTATAACTTTTTATTATTGAAAATTAAAAATGAAAATTAGAACAGGTAAATCGCTTGTTTAGAAACCTTATACCCACGTAGAGGTGTGAACTACATATGTACATATTTCCCGACCTTCCAATATTCTACAATTGAACACTCGTATACTTTTGATCTGATTGTAACTATACATCCGTACCTAACATACATATTTTTCCAGTTCGCATTGATAAATCTAATCCACACTCAACAACCTAACATGTTGAAACTTACCCAATTTGCACTTCATTCAAGGCATGTTCTTGTTGGTTTTGGGAGAAAATGACTTAAGACAAGACAACAATTGAATACTTTTATACAGAAGCCAAAAAGAAATTAAAATTTCGGAACAGGTCCCTTTGGACAGGTCAATTTAGATATTTAACCTGAAAGAATTCGAACTCAATGACTATAGGTTTGCTTTCGACTGGATTTTGTTTTTTGATGTTTTCGATGGGGTGAAGATAAATGCCATTGATCCATATATTTATATTGTATAATATCAAGTTTAGGCATTTATCGACAAGAGCAGCAAATAATGAAGTACAATTTAACATTTTATTATATTTTATCATTGAATTCTTGTTCCTATGAAGCGGATTGGAATATATAATTTAAACGATGAATTAGTTTTAAAAAGTATTGTCGTATTTAAGCTGAGGTTAAATTTTATAAACCATCTTTAAATGAGGTTATTCAAGCAAAATTTTGCTGTCTTGTTAAACTTTAGTCAGATTACTAGCATTTATTAGTTCTGCGTTGTTTCTTGTTCACGTGTATAATAATACATAGACATAAAAATTGAACCGGGTAATGAAGATATAAAAATTTAATACTAAATTATATGATTCATTAGATAAATATTTACGTTAAAACTAAAAAAAGATAGCACATATATATTTAAAAACAAACCAATATACAAGAAAAAAATATAAAGAATATAATAATATAATATTTTTTATTATACACACATTGTTTTTGGTAATAAAATATTTAATAAAAACGTTAAAAAGAAATATGCAAATTATAATGAATATTTAATTAAAATGATCAAAGTTTGACATAAAGTTGAAAATTATTAAAATGTGAAGGTAAAGATTGGTTCAGAAGTTATACCATAAAAGAAGAGTTTTAAATATCTAAGATCTATCATTCATAATAACAAAGATTGATGAAGACATAATTCACCAAATTAAATTAAGGTGGCTTAAATGAAGATGTACATCAGGAATTCTATGTGAAAAGAATATATCACTCAAATTTAAAGGTAAATTCTATTGTTTAACGAATAGGCCAACATTTACTTTTATGGAGCAGAGTATTGGCCCATCAAATAAGTGCATAGTTATAAGCTAATGGTGACAAAAATAAAGATACCCCGTTGAATATGCAACCTATGATCTTTGTAAACTTTTGTGATAAATGGGTGAGTAAAACTCATGTATGTTTTGCTAAGATTGCTCAGGTTAGAACCCTATTATGGAAACCTGACATGTTTCATCATTTTGGGGATGTTAGAACTTTAATTAATCGATTCCATAAACATGAAAAGTGTTTATTGATGTCTTATTCATGTCCCTGTAAAAGGGTTTGGTTAGAAGATGTCTTGAGGAGAAGATATTGTGATTGAGGTATGAAAGGTTGTGATGTTTTCATAGGAGAAGCTATAGCTGGAAAGAAAATGTTTATGTCACGATCGTGCACGAGCACGATCGTGCAGAGAGGAAAATGCACGATCGTGCACAAGCACGAGGGTGAATGTTTGGCTCTGTCACCATCGTGCATTACTGTTTGACAGCTTCTAACACCCTTCACTCTTTTGGTCATAACTTCTTCTCTAGACCTCCAAATGGCTTGAAATTTGAACCACAAGTCACTCACACATTGTTCTTCCTCCCCGAAAAATTCCATTGACCTTTGAATTGAATTGAAATGGTTAGGTTTGGGATTTGTGAAATGGAAAATAGTGAATGTAATAATGTTTGGAAAGAAATTAAATGAGTGACGATCAAATGATGAAATTGAGTTACAACCATTAATGATATATGAGTGTTTAAGGATTTCGAATAAGGTTACATACCCAGGAAAAAGGCAATTAAGCATGCATTGAACATGACATACATACATATGTATGATTGAGTATTCATTTGATTGAATAGTGTAATGATGTGTACAAATATGTGTGTTGCATGGTGTAGAAGCATGACTAAAGCAACCACATCCAGATATTGCCGGACCATCCAGGCAATAGCTTTTGGAAAGAAAAGTGAGTCAACCAAGATGTGTCCTCTTCCATTTATGTGTTTCTACTTCCATAAATTTTCATATTGATAATTCCGGACCATTGATGGTCTGAGGAGTTTGAAAATCTGAATTGTATTGGAAGTGTTCTGAAATGAATGTGAATATCGAAATAATGTGACATGGAATGTGTTTCTCAACTATGTATTGAATGCCGGACTTAGGTCCGATGAACATGTGATAATGAATGTGTTTCTCAACTATATGTTGAATGCCAGACTTAAGTTCAATGAATTGTGAAAGTGAATGTGAAATGATTGAAAGTGAATGTGAATGTATGTTTTGTGACATAACATTGCACATCATGAAGATGCATGTTCACATAAAGGAATTGTGACCTGGAAGGGCCAATGTTAAAGAGGACCTCGGTTACATTAGTGACCTAGAAGGGCCAAAGAGGAAAGAGCTTTAAGCTCATATTGTGCACAAGAGCCATAGGTTCAACGTATAATAAGCTCGGTATCCCAACGGATACGGGACAGTGAAACAGGACCTCAGTCAACAAAGATAAAATGAATAAAGTCACATATGCATTTGCATATATCCCAATTGATATGTATAACATGCATAATTGAGATTCAATTGACATTTATGATAATCTAAATGTTTGAACGGTATGTGATTATGAAATGTGATTTTCAAAAGTGATTGATAAAAGTGTTTATGAATAATGTGAAGCATGATTACGACCATACTTGTAATAGTGCGGCACAATGTACACTCATAATGTGCAGAGGGAGACACAACGGACATACTGACAACTAAATCCACCCAGTTTAGAGACAGACAATCCCGACACTGCCATGCACACTAGGATGTACTGATCGGTATAGCATAGGAATATATCCTCTCGGCATACCATAGGTGAAATAAAATCATATAACATAAGGGCTCGCCCCAAACATAGCATAATTGTAGCCACAACACGTCCGTATTCTCCTGGACAAATTAGGCAGGGCGAATTTCCCGGTGTTAGTGCCTTCACTATGATAACTCCACGCATTACGGGCGTATCATTGAGCAGCTACACAGTAGACACAAATTCCCTTATCCATACTAATTCACATATCTATAAGAGACTTTTAAATCTCAAGTTCGTAACATAAACAAGTTTGTTTCAAACCAATTCATATACAAATCAATTTACATGAAATCATATTATTTTTCAAACCAACATATCATACTTTCCAAGAATCCATTACATTGAAAACATACATAACATCTTATCATAATCTCATCTCATATCATCATAACATTTCATAAAAATGTTTGAAAGGGTCACTCACCAATTTTTTTTAGCGTCAGCGCTCTTTATGCGTATGGTGCCTTACTTTTTGAGAAATTTGAATAATTTCCTATAATATAACTTATAAGTACATACTTATCATATTTTCTCATTTGTTTTCGTTATATTTTTATATCATGTTGCGTTTAATGTATTTGTTTAAGTGTTTTTTAGGTTTTTTTGTTATTGTGTTAGCAGTTCGGGAAGTCAAGACCATTTGAGCTGAAACCGAGGGAAGAAGCTAGAAGAAATTGAAGAACAGTTTTCTGTCAGCTTACACGGGCATGTAACCAGACTGACACGGACTTCGTTTCAACATGATCGTGTTGCATAGGTGGGAAACTGGGGAGCCACACGACCCGATCTGGGAGTGTTCACGAGATGTATCATTTTATAAGTGACACGCCCAGACCTGGGCGTGTCCCGAGG
>JANIMX020000027.1:1419882-1432063 GCA_024582655.2 Erythroxylum kunthianum
ATAACAACCAAAATACAGAGAACGTAATGGGTAAAGTTGTAATTTCATGCATATTTAAGCTGATGTATGTACTTTTTAGTTGTTCCACTCCACCTTAAAAATGGAACAAATTCAGTTAAAAATAAAAACACAACAAATACAATATTTCAAGGGTGGATAAGGAACATTTTTATATTTTTACAAAAAAAAAATTGTTTGTTAAATAAAAATTAATTAATTAATTATATAAAAAATTGGAATATCACTGTATATATATTCTTGAATTATTAAAATAGTAATAAAATTTATTGTTGTTAGAATTAAGAAATTGTGTCAATTTGATTAGATGACAGCTTCATGGACCCAAAGGCAAAATTCTTTAAAATTATTAATAAAGTTTTGTATTTTTCCAAAACTTCAGAAGCTCTAAATTGACAAGTAGGTGATAAAAATTCCCCAACTTTCTATATCAGCTCTACAGTCTTTTTCTCTTAACATGCCACTGGGTGTCACAGGAGGGAACACGATAACTGCGAAGCACAGAATAATAACTACCACGAAGGGCGGTTAGGGACGTCACGCATATCCATGGAAACTGTGGCCATAGTGCGTGCGTCAAAGAGGATTTTCCATCAAACAACCAATTAAACACAAACACGTGCAATTGACTTGTCCTCAATCACAGTTATAAATTGGTAAAAAGTCTTGCGTGTGAGCTTCAACCCAATCGATCTCCATTGGCTAACGCGTGGTGGTGGGGCCCTGGCGAGAACGTGAAATCTCATTTTTTTAATATCAATTATGGAATTATTATTAAGAAATTAATTGGATATATATATATATATATATGTATATATATTTGTGTGTGGAATGGTTGTTATAAACAAGACATAATTTTGGCATGCTGGTTCCAATGAGGTCGTTGCCTAAATGCGAGAAATTTGATGACAAAAAGAGACTGTCCCAGTTCTTGGAACTTGTAAAATTAATGATGGATTTTGGTGTTTTCCAAGGAGATGAGCTTTAAGACACGTACAACACTAATGTTGTGTATAATGCTCTAAGACACATAAAACATTAAACAACAAATCACAACAATATCTTAGTAGCTTTCTTATATAAATATTATTTTCGTAATTTGACATTTCAATCACAAATAAATAATTTTATTGTTATTAAAATCATATATAATGTATAATATATAGTGCGTACAATTATCTATCACGCACACAAGATATTGTCTGGTTCACTCTTTCTATCTTCTTTCAATATGTAAATATCATTTTTCTTATATTTTTTACTAATTTCAAAAAATAACTTTATCCAAATCCTATATAATACTAGTCCTTAGGTAAACTTTACAACTCTAATCTCCTCACCCAATTAAAAGTTCACACAACTTAAGTTCATTGAATCTCTCGAAAAAAATGCACTAAAATATAGTAAATTATCAGTTTTATTATCTTTTACATTAATTACCAAAGAACGGTGAATTCAATTCTTTCTTTATAAAAATCTTGCTTTTAAGTGAATTATTTATAAACATATGGTAACTTAATAACTAAGAATATAAGAAAGTTACCAAACTTGACTACACGAATTTAATTGAAGGATGACGTGTTCAACTAAATTACCATATCTAACCGCTAAATTCACTGTTGAAGAAAGAAAATATGTTAAAAAATAAAGTTTTAATACATCACTTTACACATATTTTCTTTGCATAACTTTTCACTTTGTTCTTGTTTCAAATCACTATTTTTGCTACGTCGTTTATGATTTTCATCCAAAAATCGTGGTTAATCAATTCTTAAGTTGGCTTGTACTCAGTCAACAAATAATCCTCTTCTTAAACATATTTTGATGTTTGATTTATCTTAAAACGCCCTTGATTAATCCACCTAACCAAAGTCAAGTCAATCAACATACTAATAGTCTATGATAATCAAAACTCTAAATTGCTTAAGCACGATGTAATAACCTTGACTCATTTAACGTGTCATAATTGTGATACTCTTTTGGTCAAGTTTAAGGGTCTAACACTCAAATTCGAACATGTAAAGCTTTGAGTAAGTGCATATATTACCTTCAATATAATATTATATATGGAGAAATAGGATTATCTCCTGTCATAATGTGTATATATAAAAAAATATTATATATAGAGATATATGCATTTAATGTATTAAATTTTAAAATAACAAGATTTGTATATGCTCAATTAAAAATAATTACTTCTTCCACACTTTTTTATAACATTGAAATTTAAGTATTTGTAAATTCTCGTGCAGGGCATTCAAAGATTCGAATATAATATATTCGAAGTCAGTCTTACCTTCAAATCTCGATTCTCGTACCATGAGAAATTAAAATATGATAAATAAAATGATACTTTTACCTTCCTAATGAAAAGGATAACCCCCAAATTTCATCTACACTTATATTTAATAGAATTAGATGGATCAATTTGACTTGGAAACAATCTCATCACTTATTTTATATCTGTTTTGGGCTTCCAAAGGTTATTTCTACTTACGACTACTTATTCCTTTTATTCTCCTTTCTTCGTATCGTTTTATCTTTCCCTATATCTTCTTTTATCTTTTCCTTCTTTACGAGGATAAAGGATTGAGAAAGTTAAAAACAAATTATGCACATGAATTTATGCAAACTTGAGACTGTAAGAGAGAGTATTGTGATGATTTCTTATTATCTGAAGTCACTCTTTTTAGACATTGTAAAACTTAAAAACCATGTTTCGCTAAAAATAGACTTAAAATGATGAAAGACACTGAAAAAGCTGGTATATGTCACATCTTGGACAAGAATTGAGTCCGTAGAGCATAAACAACGGAGGAGATCGTGACATGAGTCACATGACTGCCATATAAAGAAGTGAAGGACAACTCGATTAGGTGCAACCCTGCAACCCTAAAACTGAACTTAGGTTTTGTTGTTACTTGGTTGCGGGACTCTGGTTTCCGACTATCTCAAGCACTCATACAACAAAGTACAAACACTTCAATAATCAAAGAAAGAAAATCCTTCAGAGATGTAATCGATAAAAGTACGAGTTCGAAATTAGTTTATCTACGTCTAGGTTATCTAGGATATCAAGATATTATAAAATAATTACGGAATTAGTTGGTAAATATAGGTGTTAGATCAAGATTTGTAGTTCAAGTGTTGATTTATATGAGATAAAGAATGGGATCGAATACATATAGTAGATTACGATAATTTAGTACAATTAGAAGTGTGTTATCACTTTAAAAATAATTAAAGTGTTGAAAAGAATTGTCAAATTTATCTGATTTTGAGAAAAGTGAACTGAAGACACTTATTTTAAAGTGAAAATTATTAAATATAACATCTTAAATTTAAAATTCGTTTTTAGCTATCTTTTGGTAAAAAAATGTTTATAGCAACTCGAACAAATTTTCATATAAGATGCCTAAATTACCCTTAATAAAAAATTGAGTAATAACGTCTCCTCTACTATTCTTTCTTCCTACATTGAAGGTTTTTTTTCATATTGGGTCCTTCAAGCTTATCAGGTTTAATTGGGGGATTAAACCCGATTCGGGTTTCGTTGAGGGATGAAGGGATTGAGTCTGTTGTACTTTGTATATTTCTTTTGTGTAAGCTTTTTGTAATAACCTTCAAGGCTTGTACCTTGCGTACTTTTGTTTTGATTGTGTATAAACTGTTTTATTATGAATAAATGTGGCTCAACTACAATATTTTGTTTCACTATTTTTTGCTGCGTATGATTCTGTTAAGTTTTGCATTTGATTATTCATTGCGCGATGTCCAGTTTCGTTGAGGATTAAACCTGATATCGGGTTTAGTTGGGATATTAAACTTGATATTGAGTTTCGTTGAGGGATGAAAGGATGAATTTCTTTGGAAGATTAAACCCAATATCGTTTTTCGTTGAGAGATAAAAGGATGAACCTCATTAAGAGATTAAACCCGATATCGAGTTTAGTTGAGAGATTAAAGCAGATATCAGGTTTCATTGAGGGATAAAATGATGAACCTGATTGGGAGATTAAAATCGATATCGAGTTTAGTTGAGAGATTAAATCTGATATCAAGTTTCGTTGAGGGATAAAAGGATGAACCTCATTGGGAGATTAAACTCGATATCAAGTTTAGTTGGGATATTAAACCCGATATCGGGTTTCGTTGAAAAGAAAGATTGCTAAAAAAAGAAAGAGAGCATCAGATCCTCTGAAAAGCACAGTTGAACCATATACAAGAAGACATAATACAATAGTATTACTTGAGAAATGTTCTTCTAAACAAAAGCTTCAAGTTTCGACAGTGCGTGTCTGTGTGTGTATCCTTCTGACTCGTTGAGAGATTAAACTTGATATCGGGTTTAGTTGGAAGATGAAACTTGATATCGGGTTTAGTTGAGAGATAAAATCCGATATCGGATTTAGTTGGGCGATTAAACCTGATATCGGGTTTAGTTGAGAGATGAAATCCGATATAGGATTTAGTTGGGCGATTAAACCTGATATCAGGTTTAGTTGAGAGATGAAATCCGATATAGGATTTAGTTGGGCGATTAAACCTGATATCGGGTTTAGTTGAGAGATTAAACCCGATATCAGGTTTCCTTGATGAATGAAACTCATTGGGGGATGAAACCTGATATCGAGTTTAGTTGAGATATTAAATCTGATATCGAGTTTCGTTGAGAGATTAAATCTAAATTTTGTTTTCAAGGGGCGCTGCCCCCTTGCAATCACCGCCAGCTCGGTGGCGAGCTGGGCAGCTCCTCACTCACTAGGGAGCGAGACCCCCGACTACTCTGTCGAAATGACCATAAGTCGATCCACATAAGTATGAGCCAATCCTAACATAGTTTTATTTTTTAAAGGTAGTTTAGGCATCTTACATGAAAATAGTGTATAAGTGTAATAAGTTTGTTTGAGAGGCTGCAAACGTTTTTTCACCAAAAGGTGACTAAAAATGAATGAACAAATTTGTACGTGACTAATTATGAACTCGTCCCTATTATCTGAATTATGAATACTTTTTATATTAACAATAACTTAAATAAATTTGAGCTATTTGGTTAAATTCTATAATCAGTCATTTGAATTTTATGAATGAAATCGCGTATAATCCTTTTACATATTAAGAAGAATCGATTTAAAAAAATCTATGGTAAATCCTATTTAAAAGTTGTCACTAGTTATCCTATTATAATGACTTGAAGAAATTAAAAGAAAATGAACTCTCAATTCTAAAGACTCTTAAAAATAGAATAAAAGTTAAATTCTATATTTCATTTATAAATCATTAGAATTTAAATAATCAAAGATTGTTTTTGGGTTAAAATTAGATGAAAAAGAAGAAGCTAATTCAAAACATAATCAATATTGGCTAAATTTAAATGGAAATAAAACACGAGGACTAAATCTTGCACTTCAAAATTTTAGAGAAGTTTAAGCTATACGTTCAATTACTTTTGGGTTACTTGATAGGTTCAACACAACTTCTAATTAACAAGTGTATATAAAAAGCAAATTTGTTTCTTATATAATCTTATAGTTCTTCTCTCCCAAATTCAGAGTATTATCCTTTTGACTCCCATGGAGATCACTACAAAACGTTTAAATGCGGACGAATGCTAAAAGTTAAAACTTACAAGTCTCAAAGGTTGTTAGACTTTATATATAAATCACAATAATTCATAAATTATATACTCTTAATAATTTAAAATTAATTGATGAATTCGACTTAATTCAAACTTAGATTAGAAGACTCGTGGGGTTGTTACAACTAAAAACCAGCAAAAATTAAAACCTATTAGATTAGGAGGAGCTACTACTCTGGACCAGCAAAACATAAAAGTAGGACTAGGAGGGGCTACTTCTATAAACAACCATTTGCTGGAACTGGAATCTAGCTTCAGTTTCCTAGTGTAAGTGTCCAAAGAGATTGTGGGTATACGAATACTGTAGTTCTCAAACAGCTCATGCTCATCACTTTTGAAAAAAAAAAAAACAGACCATGCAATAGAAAAACCTAATTGAAGTTTGGCATTTCATAATTATTAATTTAATTAGAATCGATATACAGCAGCTGAACTTCATCGGAAGCAGCTTAGCTACAGCGACTAGCGACATCACCAACGTGGCGGCCTAGGCCGTATCGCCGGTGATGACAACTACGTCGTGAAACAAATTCTCCATATTTCCTCTTACTTATCACCTTTTAGTTCATCCGATTATGGACTGTAGAGTAAAGAAATTGCAGACAATTGAAGTTTTATGTGTATTGTATATGCTTTTTATATATAATACCTCCTATAGTATTTCTCAAGTAATCAGGAAACAAGAAATTTTAAATTTGATTTTAGACTTATTTATGTTTTGAGAAAATAAATGGAAACAAGACATATTTTTCAATGTTTCAATATGGGCTTCTTTTATATATTTTACATAATTCATTAAATTAAAATTTGATTATTAATCAAACTATTACAAATGAATAATTTAAATTTTTTTAGTAAAAAAGAGAACGCTTAAGTGATGATTTGAAGCAAATCTCGCCTATTTATTGGAGGGAAATTAAGTTAATTTATAAGAATTATTTTCATAAGTGGATGACACCAGTGCGTGTGTTTAAGAGATTCCATATTTTATGGGAACTATGTATACTTTTTCAATCCTCATACCGTCATTATCAGGAATTTGTTCTCATCTGTTTGGTGTTTTCTACAGGTTGAGATAGTCAAACATATAAATAGTGAATAGACATAATATATGTTGAAATCACCCACTACCGCACAATCTAGATAATATTTGTATGATTTTTCTCTATTTTACTGGATCTTATACGAATGTAGCAGCACTAAATTTTTTTTTATTAATTTTCCGTAGCCGTTTGAAAACTAGTTGATTTTAAAACTGGCAAAATAACTAGTTTGGTAATCTGCTTATATATATCTTAAAATTTAATTTGTTGTTCAAATTTAGCTGCTATACTTAAGCAGATGGATTTGTTTTCGATTGTTAAGGATGGGAAGGTACAATGATTAGCTTATGGGAAACCAAAAAAGTGGTTGGCACGAGAAAATCAAAGGCTATATCAAGGTTGGATTGAACTCCTTCCTCAAGTATCTACCTAGCTATCTAGCGACAATGCTACCATAGCTTGCTATCCTTTTTCTTCTCTATTCTTTTTTATAGCTCGGAGAAGAAAATAGTTAAATTACTCTCAATTCTCAAAGCTGAGAGTGACTTCACCTTTTAAAGCTATAGAATGAGTCTATAAGAAAGCAAATTAGGTGGTAGGATTTTGATCCCTTCTTAGTTTTAAATTATAAAGAATAGATGGCTTAAGCGTTAACTACTGGTCTACTCTTCTTTCGCTTGAAAATACAATTTCTTCATGTTGTATTTGTTAGTTGGGGTTTCAATATGAAAGTTCGTTATATATGTTTATGGAAGTGTTGAATGAATATAATACTGTTATGTATAGTCCAAATGTTAAACGATATGAGGAGAAAATAAAGAGTTATTTTCAGTCTATAGTATTGGTTGTAAGGTAAAATAAAACCGAAGCATGAAATGTGTTGCCTTTCACGAAGCATTACTCTAACAATGGTCTCTCTCCAACTCTTTGGCCGCATATACAAAGAAGTACGTATGTTACATGTGCTTCGATTTAAATACGTCCTTTCGTTTTCAGTTATGATGTTTTATATGTTCTTTGCCTATTGAACCTACCAATTTCATCAACCACGTTCCGAATGAGTACATTATCTAACCCAACAAATAGTCTTAGTATGGTTTGCCAAAACTTGATATTCTTTTTATCTTATGCTATATTTGAAAAAAATTTGCACAACTTTATTATGATTCGCTTGAAGATCATCATATCTTTATACGATGCTGACTCAATTTTTTAATATAAATTTTTCTTTTGCTTTATAATAAGTAATAATATCATTTTATTTAAAAAATATTAATAAATTTAAATATCTTCAAAATATACATAAATTTTGATTTAATAATTTAAATATATTTAAAATAAATAACAAGTTATAAATAAAAATTTAATTTTAAATCATTTATTTTAATAAAATAAAATACTCTTATTAATAATTTTCTAATAAATATGATATAAGAGATTAAAATAAATTTATATTTAAGTTTTATCTAATATATACTTATTATTGAGAGTAATTGTCTCATATTGAAAAGCCAAGAGACCAAGCTTGGGTTAATAAAGGAGTTGAGCTACTCTCCCCATTGCCAATTGGTATTGGGGTGGAACCCATAAGTTAACCCAGGAGTTGGGCTTTGATATCATGTTAGAATTTAGATTTGAGCCTAATTCAACCCATAAGTTCAGTCCTAGGCGTGAGGGGGGGTGTATTAGAATCCTATATTGGATAGAGATAAGGCCTAAAGAATGTTTAAAACTAAGGGGCAACCCTCACCCTATAAGTGAGGGTGAAGTTTGCAGGACTGAAAATCTGCGGGTGGCCCAACGGATCTAGGATAGGCTCTGATATCATGTAGAAAGTTGAGGTTCCACCCCAATACTAATTAGCAATGGGGGGAGTAGCCCAACTTCTTTATTAACCCAAGCTTGGTCCCTTGGCTTTCCAATATGGGACAATTACTCTCAATAATTATTACCAGTGATAAAAATACAACTACATTAACATTAAAAATCAAACAAGCTTTTGCTTTTATTTGAAAGAAAAGTAGAGATTGAAAATAAAAAAAATAAAAAATTGAAAACCACAACAGAAAAATAAAAGTGAAATTAAACGAGCCCTGAATATATGTAAAATATTACTGGAGTTATCTAAATGACTTTAAAAAGTATCACATATAGTGTAATTAAGTATAGATAATTTTAAAACTATAGTACTAAATAAAGTCTTACTATAGAAATAAAAATTATTTGTTTTTATGTTAATTCCAAATAATTAGAAGTCACTATATGATATGCACCTAAAAACGTGAACTTGATATTTGAATTAATATCATTAGATAAATCCTTATAAATAAGGAAGAAAAATCAAGCTAAGAAATATTCAACAACTCTATTGCAATTCGACATATACTTCAAAAATTCAAAATATACTGAAGTTTAAATAAATCTACAAGAAAAAAAGACAAAAGATATTATAAACTTGTTAACATTCATAGGAGAATTGGTTAAGTGATCTTCACATAAACAAGTAAAATGCACACACAAAATCAATTCAAGTGAAATTTGCAAAAGAATAAGATCAAATAATTGAATAATCGAAAACGAATACCATTTCATTATAATAATTATAAAATTAATTTTATAATATATTTTATTATTGCAATTTAGTCAATTATGAAATTTGTGTCTACACATATCATCTTCAAATTAATTGCAAGGTATCATAATTATGTATATTACATTAACTGATTTAATATTTCATTAATATTCTATATATACAAGTTAATTAATTGCAGTCATTAAAGTCAGTGATGTTAGATCAAGATTGATTTTATCCCTGAACTCTCACTAAACGGTGAAAGGCAATGATACCTAATGGCTATCTTAATCTATAGTCGATATAGCTTAGAGTGTATACTGCTGATTTTGCAGTAATTTAGGAGCAGCATGCTGAAGATCGAAGGAATTGAGATGTGTACACGTAATAAAGAGATTGACTTTGTGCATCAACACAAATACAAAAATAAGGTAAATGGCGATCATTAAATTATTTTGAAACAGCCAAAGTTGCTTGGCAAATGTTAGAAGATTACAAGTAAAGTGCGATTAACACAACTGACAGAGACACATGCAATTAATTTACTTAGCTTGGTAGGCCAAGAGAAAGTGACTAGTACGATCTAAGGACCAATTAGACAACATCAAGATTATTAGCTGAGCCTGATATTTAATTAAATACATCCGCAAATGGTCCCCAAACCAGTAGATTTCTGATCAGCTACGTTAACCTTTTAATTTAAGCTAGATAGCAACAAGAAGCTAGAATCATTGTTGTCAAAGAAATTATATAGAATTAAGGGTTATTATGTTGAGTCTCTTGTGGTTTAACTGTTTTTGAACTTATACGTTAAAAAACTATTTCATATTATAATATAGTTGAGATACAAATATATATATTAATTTACATGTGTATTAACTTGTTAAATACAAGACCTCTTTTTAAGGCAAATATGAAGTGGAAAAAGAAATAAAATAAAAACAAGCAGGGAAAGCAATGTGGGATTGTAACAGACGGCACCAATGCTACATTGGAATGTCAGTCGTAAAAGGTATGAAAGCTCCATGGCCGAGATTTTCTTTGTTAGGTATGCTGTACTAGGTTTTTTTTTTGGGAAGATTAGGTATGATGTACTAGGTTGATGATAAAGATACTGTTTGTTTTTCACTGATTCTTGAAGTTTAAGATAACCAAATAAAGATTATGTTATTTAACTTCACATAATTATGTATAATTGGTTATGATAAAGAGTCATCATCAATGAATCTAATTGCATAATTAGGATTGATACATCAACTTTTAGCTCTTTCTTATTCACTTAATTGAATTGATCCATTACTAAATAGAACTTAAGGAGGGCAGACTGTCATCTCAGCTACAAACACAGTAGTTCTAGCCAACCAACTTATGAATGATGCCATGGGGATGCTCAAGTCTTCATGTGCTAGATCACTTCTATGGATCAAGCCCATTTTTTGGCTATAAGCCTCATAAGACAGTAATTGGCTTTCAGGAAGATCACCTCAGCATAAATGATTAACTACGATTGATAACTTGTGTGTGTGTGTTTTTTAATCATAATTTTTATAATTTGAAAACTATCACTTGCTTCGGTTTGATATTGATTAACACTTTAACTATCATACACCTGTTTTTGTTATATTCGGTTAAATTTTCTTTTATTATAACTCTAAAATATCATTATAATAAAATTTCTTTCTTTTAAATTATGACATTTTAACTAAAAATAAAAAATTAACAGCATATAACATGAAAAGTTGTGTAATATTTAAATAACAATATAACAATAAATTATAATTTTTAAAATATAAAAATTAAAAAAATCTCTAACTACAAAATGAATTTTCAATATATTTTTAAAGTAACACATATTTATTTGTTTTAATAGAGACTATTTAAATTATCATCATTGAAAATTCAACCGTACAATATCGAGACACTAATTACAAAATTATCAGCATCAAGATAAAGCGGCCAATTTTTGGAGAAAACCACCTTGTTTACCTCATCACAAACCTTCCTTACCACTTATAATAGATGTTATGTCATGCTTAACAACAAAGAAAGTAAATTAATATGTGTTACTTACTTGTTGCCATCGAACCAACCTTTAGCCTACTTGTCTCTTGTTTGTATTTCTAGTCACTCCTGGTTGGACTATAATGAGCCAAATGGATGATACAAACTATTTGATGTCACAAACTATTTGATATCGATTGCAATCATGTTAACACAAACGTGTTACTTTTATCTTTTTAAATAACAAGGAAGTTTACCAATAGTAATAGGAAGAAAAAAAATATATGTTAAAATCATCATTTGCACGATTGCCTATTCGATCCTAAACTTTGATTTCGAACATCAGCTTAACTTTAGCAGAACATGGAAGGGATGCTTGAAAACAATGATATTAGGGAACTTGTACATTATCCTTGAAGCTTATAGCTTAGTTATAGGGTTATGAGGACTTTGTTATATATTTAACTGGACTGTTAAGAGCAGGAATCTGTCACTATTCTTTACTGTGAGTCAGTTCTCTAGTTTAGAGATAATGCTGACAAAAGCCCCTGTAGTTTTGGCACATACGTGAAGTAAGCAGTACCCATTCTCTTCATTATTAATTTTAAGACTATCTTATTTTCTTAGTCAATTTTCCTAGTACTCTTCTTGATGCATGACGCGTAGTAGTTCCTATAGGAAACTCGAATATGACCCTGAGCTAGAAAGGAATTTAAAAAGAAGGAAGAAGGAAAGACATCTAGCCTCAGGTGAAGTAGTAGAGATTTCTGAGGACTCGGAAGTAGAATAAGAGGAAATAAGCATCATGGATCACGACAAATCTAGAACGATGGTAGGCTAAGAAAGCCTCACATCCACTTCGAAGAAGGCTAAGAGCATTCATCGAGGAAATTAATCTAGCTGGCACTG
>JANIMX020000027.1:1497424-1508923 GCA_024582655.2 Erythroxylum kunthianum
AAATATTTTTCCGCTGCATATGTTTGTATGTATGTCTTCCGCTACATGTGAGATTGGATTATGTTGTGTATGTGCGCGGTTGTGTTGTGACATCCGCGTATCCTCCCAGGGGGTATGTGGGTGTTACAAATACTCCTCCATTGGATCTGCCATATATCTTCTAATGAGACATACATTGTACATCAAATCAGGTCTAGTAGCCGTCAAGTACATGAGGCTACCAACCAATTGTTTGAACTGAGTTGCATCGACTTTCTTCCCTCCACCTTCTCTTGCCATATTTGAACCAGACACTATGTGATTCTTTATTGAACTGCACTCCCTCATACTAAACCTATCAAGAACATCTTTGACATATTTCTTCTGACATAAATGAATACTCTTCAAACTTTGCAGAACTTCAACACTTAGGAAATATCTCATCTTTCCTAGATTCGTCATCTAAAACTCAGACTTCATTGAACACTTAAACTCTTCAATCAAGCAAGCATCATTACCAGTAAAGATTAAGTTATCTATATAAAGACTTACAATTAAAATCTTACATGCAACTTTTGTTTTGACAAACAAAGTAGACCTGTGACTGCATCTTTCAAAACTTTCATTGAGAAAATAATTCTCAATCTTATTGTACCAGGCTCGAGGGGCCTGCTTTAGGCCATATAAAGCATTTTTGAGCTTGAACACCTTCTCTTCTTTGCCTTTTTGCTCATATCCTTGCGACTGCTCATTGAAAACAATTTCCTTCAATTCTCCATGCGAGAATGCACTTTTAACATCCAACTAAAACACCAACCAACCCTTCTATGTGGTCAAAGCCAAAATCATGTGAATTGTATCCCACTGTGCCACTGGAGCAATCACCTCATTATAATTTATCCCATGTTCCTGAGCATAACCTTTTTCCACTAAACGAGCTTTGTATTTATCAATCTCCCCACTTTCATTTATCTTAGTTTTATATACCCACTTAACACCAATCTTCTTTACTCCAACTGACAGATTTACCAATTCTCAAGTTTTATTTTTCACAATAGCTTCTATCTCCAAATCCATTGCAGTCCTCCACTTTTTACTCTTCACAACCTCTTCGTAGCAGGTTGGATCTTATTGTGAAGTGAACAAAGCAAGGTTCTACAAATCTTCCTCTTCTGACAGATCCTCTCTGCTTTTGTAATCTTGCATCCAACTGGGTGCTCTTCTAACTCTTGGTCCAGATGGAATGAAGGAAGATGAACTACCTCCACTACCTCCATATGAATCAGTTTGAGCAGGTGATTCATCTTGGTTACATTCTGCACTTTCTTCATCCTCATCTGAGTTACTGAGATCATGCTTTTCATCTTCATAGTCATCATCTCCCCAATCAAGTATATTGAGCTTCACCTCTTCTTCACTCCTCCCCAGTTCCATCTTTCATCTTCATCAAACACAATAGCTCTGCTAATTACAATCTTCTTGGCAATGGGGTCAAACAACCATTGTAACTCTTATCATCCATATTTGATCTCTTAGTATCAGGATCGTGAACATCTCCAATGCATCCCCAAACTCGAAAGTAATCCACAGTTGCTTTATTCCACTCCATCACTCCTCTGGGGTCTTGCCTTTTATCACTAATGTAGGACTCCTGTTTAACATATGTACTGTCCATCGAACCACTTCTGACCAGAATACCTTGGGCATTTGCTTCTCTGTCAGTAAGCATCGAACCATATTCATGATGGTTTAGTTCTTATGCTTTGCAACCCCGTTTTGCTGAGGAGTGTACGCTATTGTAAGGTGTCTTCTAATGCCATGTGATTTACGTAAATTGTTAAACTCATACGAAGTGAATTCACCACTTCGGTCAGTTCTTAAACAACATATATCACACCCTACTTCCTTCTCAACAAGACATTTAAAGTCTTTGAAAGATATAAAAGCTTCACTCTTTTTAGACATAAGTACACCAAATTCTTCATACTATAGTCATCAATAAAACTCAAAATGTACCTCTTGCTGCTATTAGAGCATGGTATAATGGGACTGCAAATGACAGCATGTATTAACTGCAGTTGTTGTGAGGCCCTCCACTGACTTTTCTTTGGTATAACCTTACGATGTTGCTTTATGATATTGCAAATTCTAAACACTCTTTTCACAGCTTTGAGTTTTGGCAGCCCTTTCACAATTTCTTGTAGTGCAAGGTTTTGAGAGTCTTGTTGCTCAGATGACCATACCTTCAATGCTAGAGGTCAGTGGTATCTTCAGTTGCGACTCCAAGATAGTTTGAGCTTTGCATTTTTTCATTGGCAAGCAAGGCGAACATCTTGTTCGCTTTCAACTGAGTATGTATTATGATACCTTTCCTGGGATGATATATTTTGCACGCTCCATCTTGTATAAGAATGGCTAGCCCCTTCTCTTGTAACTGACCAACACTCAGTAAATTATTTGTAAGCTAAGGAACATAAAACACATTAGTCACTAACTAAATTATTCCTTCAATCTCTAGCTTGATATTTCCCCTTCCCATTACTGGCATCATTAAATTGTTTCCCATCTTCACTGAATGCCGAAATTTCTCATCAAAGTCCACAAACCATTGCTTATTTCTTGACATGTGGTTTGAGCATCTTGAGTCAAGAAACCAGGCTCCTTCCTTCTTTGCATCGTTGAGTTCAACATGAGCCATCAAGAGAACCTTATCTTCTTTATTTGCCTCCGCATAGTTTGTAGACTTCTCCCAGCTAGGACATTCATATTGAAAATGCCCTAGTTTGTGGCACTTGTAGCACTCAACTAGTGCTTTGTTGAACTCTTGCCTCCCTCGACCTCTTCATCTACATTTGAACATTCCACATCCTCTTCCTCTACCACTAACTTTATCCTTATAGGTAACCTTCAATGCTTGCTCTTCACTGTTTTGCCTGTGCCCCTTCATTCTTTGTTCACGAACTAACAGGTTGCTCTGCAGTTCATCGATTGTTAAAGTGTCCAAATCTTTAGATTCTTCCACTGAACATATGACATAATCAAACTTTAAGTTCATAGATCTCAAAATATTCTCAATGATAACCACTTGATCCATTTTTTCGCCATGTATCTTCTTCTTATTGGAAATCGTAAGGGTTCGAGCAAAATACTCATCTACCCCTTCACCTTCCTTCATCTACAAGACTTCAAAAGTTCTCCTTAGGGCTTGCAATTGAGCT
Organism: Erythroxylum kunthianum; assembly: GCA_024582655.2. NCBI lineage: Eukaryota > Viridiplantae > Streptophyta > Magnoliopsida > Malpighiales > Erythroxylaceae > Erythroxylum > Erythroxylum kunthianum. The sequence continues at coordinate 1,500,622 of JANIMX020000027.1, forward strand.
CGCTTTACTCGAGTTAACCCCTGATACTTCAGCTTTATGGAATCCCAAATTTGTTTCGTTGTGTCTTTGACGAGGATTGTCTCCATAATGCTTCGATCGATGGCTTGAAATAGGTAGTTCTTGACTTTTAAGTCTTTTAGCTTCTGATCCTCCATCGTCTTTCTCTGAGCTACTGGTAGCTCTGAGCCATAAGCTTTTGGTACTAGAATTTCTTCTTCGACAAGACTCCAATATTCCTTTGAGCAAAGGAAATTTTCCATCAACATTGACCAATGGTCGTAATGACCATCAAACTCGGGAATGGTTGGTTGAACAAAACTTATTTCTGTAGCTATGTCTCACTCTTTTATTCCCTTGTTTCTCTCTTCTCTTTAACATCGACAATCAAGCCCGATTAGGAGCTTTGATACCAAAATTGTTGGAACAAATAGACTCTAAAGCAAAGACATTTAAAGTTCTCTGAAGATTATTTGTTATTAAACGAATGAAAGGGAATTGGCTTATAAAGTCATTACAAATAACTGAATAGCAAAATAACAACCCACGTCTTTAACAACTCTAAAATCGTGGTAAACAACTAAGAAACAGTTAAACACTAATTTGAAAAACAAAACGTGCTCCTAAACACTAGGAGTTATTGACACACTCAAACTAGAGACCTAACACACCATAAACTCTAGCCATTTGAAACTTTCACGTCTCTAACATTAATAACTAAATACTTACCAAAATAATTTGAAAAAATATTTAAAGGTTTTTATATCTTTTATATCATTTTTGGTAATTTTAAACCATAAATTATTTTTAAAATAAAATTAATGAGATGTTTTTATTTTTACGTTTTATTATTTTTATTCTTATTGTTTAAATTATTTATAAAATTGAAATATTTAAATAATAATAGTTAATAATTAATATCTAATATATAAACATTTATTTTTTATATAAAAAAGTTAATAACTTGTCCATTTGTTTTACTTTATCTGTATCTTTCACCTTTTCAGTATTGTTTGAGAAGTGTCACCATACTAACAGTGACTGTTTAAGCAAAACTTGAGAGAAAAGAGACAGGGTTCCATACGGACGAGGGAAAATGCGAAACGATGAAGGCAATGATTACTGATTTTGCGTAGAACTTAGAAATCTGAGCCCCATGCAGTGATCCCGGCTGGTCCTCACTTCCTCTCTTTCTCTCTCTCTCTCTCTCTCTGTGTTTGTCATCACCATATCTCTCTGTCTCTTTCTCTTGCACACACACATACGCCAATCACACATTAACATGCATCGAATTTTGTTTCGATTTTGATGCATACAACTTTTTCCATCTGAAGAGCCCACATGCAGTACTTTTTTATTCTTTTTTTTTCAACTCTCCGAATCTTGGTCGATTGCATTGCTGAGGCCGTGACAGATTAAGTGAAAGACGGAAAGTGCATAAATATATATATTAGAAGGAAAGTGAATAAATATATATATTAGGCTCTGTCTCTTTCAGTACATGTGCTCTACAATTTCTCTGCATGAAGATTTGTACATATTTGCAGAGAGAAAAAGATAGCACTAAACCATGGACACTGAATTCATGTTGTTAAATGTTCTGATCGTATGTTATATATTTATGTATACATAATACCATTCACCAACCCGGCAAGAGAGAGTTATACAGTAAAGAAGAAACCAAGCAAGATGGGAAGAAGTAGAGGCTGAGAGGGGACCAGAACAGTGTGTACTTAACTAGAATTCATTCATGACTATACATGTGCTCTCTTAGCTGGCTTAGCCTGTGGAGCTACAGATTTTAGTTCTGGGTCCACGACAGAGTAAGATTAAAAGGGGTTTCGAAAAGTAGAGGAAACAATAATATGAGAAATATTTTAACATGAGATCTCATCTTCAGATCCCATGACCATGGTGATCAGCAATGTACGATCACTACAACAACGAAGTTTACCCTACCAACTGCCGCTCTGTATATAGCAAACCTAAATTTGCTATCAATCAAAGCAAAGAGTACGGAGTTGTTAGTGTATGAAATGAAACTGAATATCAGAATTTGAACTGATGATAAGTAGAGGTTTTTAGATGATTGGTAATCAGCTTCTTAATGTATTGTACTGTATGTATATTTTATAGGTGCTGGGACATAGGGGTCTAGTGTAGTCATGCCATTTTAGATGGGACTTAACCAGGAGTTGACCTGCACTACAAGTAGGTAGGTGCGGAGCCAGGACTTAACGGGGGCAAAAAATTTAAATCTTAAATTTAGAGGCAGCAAAAATTTTATTATCATATATTACATTTAATTTTTAACAAAATTTGTATCAAATTTTATTTTCTATAGCCTGGATCCGCCTCTGCCGATGCCAGTAGGTCTTTGTCAAAGATATCAATCTCACGAGAGATTCTAAAGTCTTACTTTTATTAATATAAATCTCATTATTTAAATAAAAATAATTATATTAAATTTATTATAATTGAGTGTGTTGTTAGAGTTTTAATATTATATTAATTCTTCAAAATAAACAAATAAATTTAATTGGAGTTGACAACCTAAATTCTAATTATGAGAATTTTATATGCAATATAAGGTTATATTCGTTTTGTGAAATTATAACAAATGTATAGCAATTTAGTGAAACTTTATTTATTTAGATTTGTAGGTCTTTGTTTGAAAACAATGTTAGTTAGGGGTAAGGCTGCGAATTACTGGATCTCTCAAGACTTTCCGTATTAACGATATTTTTATTGAGTGTTATTGTTGTTGTTGTTATAGATTTGTAAGTCTTTGCGACCAGCCCTTTTTAAATTAGTTAAGGAACATAAGCTTTAACCCTATATATTATACAAAAAGTTGAAATTAATGTCTTAATTTTAATTTAATAATTCCAAAATGAAAATTTAATATTACTTTTTGTTAAATTAGCATACATTTATTATAATTCCATACGCTGAATTTTCAATTATAATTGCAATTCTAATTTTATAAGCAAACGCAGCTTGAAATTTTGCAAAATATATATATGGTTTTTGATGCACTTATAGTTGCCAACAATCATTTGTTTGAAACGAAGAGTAACTTTAGAGATATCAACAATTTGATACCCATATCTACGTCTTTTTGTTGTAAGCTAGTGTCCTTTTACTTCTAAAATTCTCTCTTTCTACTAATTACGGAGTTAGTAGATAATTAAGGTTGGAGTATTTGTGTGTTTATATATATATAAATTCCACCGTTGAGGCCATTTATGGTTGAAATGTAGATTTTTAGAATTTATAGATTTACTTATGAGAGCTCGAGTTAACTTATGTTGCATCATCAAAATTCTTAAAGGAGATCAAATACGAAATTAGATCCCCATCTTAAAACAAATTCTTCCGAAAACTTGTTCAATGACAAGATTTCGACAAGTGATAAAACACATGCAGTTAATTTATATGCAAAAAAATAACTCTATAAAGATTACAGATGCACTGTAATTATTAAATTATGATATACAGCATGGTAATATCCTTCATTTATTAAATCATATCCATCAACTAATGTAAAGAAATTCAAACCTGGAAATATAGTTGAAGCTAATTTCTGAAGCTCATTAAACCTAGAGTGAATTCACCTCATAATTTGAAAAGAAATTATTTCATCATAGGCCTATGGCCTACATCTCAGTAAGACTTTTACACAAATTAATGTGGGGGCATTTCTCTTTTGAAAAGTAGAACCTGCAAAGTCTGAGCATCTTATATGACAAAAAACAATTTATCTCAAAATGAGGATAACTTTGGATCCAGCAAGTGCCTTAGGAACCACAACATTGACATTCTCCGGAAATCGAGGCATTCTAGAAAGGGAAGTGAAATGGTCCATAGATGTCTACTGAGTACTGACATTGTCAAGCTATAGCTGTCCTACCCATAAATCTTTCTCATGATTTCTCGTTAAATCAGATGTTATTCTGGTGCAGGTGGAATACATTTTTAATTCTTATCATGTATCAACAAAACGTTTTTTACTGAAGATATGCAGGTATAGATTCCTAATTCAAGATGAGTAAGTTGAAACATCCAAAAGCTAAATCCAAGCTACATTTCATCTTCACTTAATTAGACCAACTTATATAAGAATACTAATCGATTACCAGGATTTAAATTCCAATTATCACTGTAATTAGATAGAAAAACCTGCATAACATACATTTTTGAGGTTGTGGTACTAAAGCTGCTAGAAGAAGACTTACCATGAGCCATGAGGTATGTCTACTGCCCTTGAGGTACGGCCATATGTATGTATCCATATAGACAAGATGCTAGAACACCTATGCAAGACTTAATGTGAGCGATAATTCAAGATTAGGTTTTTTTACTCATTTTACCTAAGACTCAAGACCATATTTTGAAAATCCTACAAGAATAATGATATATCCCAGCACTATAACAGATTTACATAACAAAAATCTTAAGAAGTTTACGTGGATCCACTAATTTCTTGTCATGGTAGATTTAATTTTTAATTCATGATAAATTTGTGAATAACTAATCTCACTGTTATAGATCAGTTGAGAAAATAATTACTATATACATAAGCAACCAAATTTATCAAAAATAAGGTAGCATGATTTATACTTGAATCCTTTTAACCTTGTCAAGTTCTAAAGTTTTCAATTTTAAGTAAAATATTTTCTTAACGTGAGATCGCTACAAACTCAAATCATATTGTTGTCCTCGTTTGTATCTTTTTGTTGTAAATAAACAATTTTTACATTTGAAAGTCAAGTTAGGATGCTCTTATTTTTTTAATTCATAATTTATTATGATCTTAACCTAGGGTTTCTTGAAAATTCCTTTTCATGTCTGTACCCAAGTTCACTAACCTAGCTCTTCTTTTTCAATTTTCTATAAGTTACGCTCGAGCAAGCATATTGTGGCTAAGTGATGCATTTAGGAGTATCTCTTTGCGAAGTCAAATTGATGGTAAGATAGTAGTAAAAGATGGGCCCTTAGCCTCACCATGAATACGTAGCTACTTTGGCATGTGCCACTTCACTTAAATGTACAAGTTGGATGGATGAGTGGTCTACGTTTTATCTATTTATAAATTTTTTATTATTAATCTATTACTACTAATGAACGTAAAAGCATCCACAAACTTTCTTAATGTGTGGGCCTCTTAACGAGTCAAAGAAACTAAACGTCCACAAACTTACTTAAGGAGGCAACAAGAGACTTTAACAAGCAATACAATATTAAATAGGAGTTAATATTTTGGACAAGCAATATATATTAGAAAACTTAAAACTACTAATTAGTCTAAATTAAAGAAATAAAAAGAGTAATAATACATTTTAATTAATAAAAATTAAATTGGTAGTCAAGAAAATCAATACTATGTAAGTTAAAGTACTTCAATGTTACTTTTGATTTCATAATTCAATTAATATAGAATAGATATATTAATATGGACAAATAGGATCTTCTAAGCATTGAATCTATACTCTCTTGAAATATAACTATTTACTTTTCTTTTGGCTAAGTTGTATCTATAACCATCTAATACCTCTTTGAGTACATTAAGATATGTGAAATCTCAGGAAAGGCTTTACCTTAACACCAGAAAAATTAAGTTTGTTTCTCTCAAGTACTTCATTTAAATCCTATTTCTTAAGCCATGATTCACTTATAGGTAGTCTCTTTTGAGGCGTCTATAAGTGAATTATAACAAAATTTAATTGCTACCATATTTAAATCATACATTAAAATTATTCAAAAGTAATAAATAAAAATATATACCATTTCATAAATTAAAATGAATGAATCTATACAAAAATAAAAATTAGGATTTTTTTAATCTAAAAATAGAAAAACATTTAGCCATGAATAAAACAACGAAATTAATAGATGAAAAACAAGGAATTCATAGTAGAGATTAATCTAGATAAAAAATCATGATTCCAATGACATCTTGATTTATTGAGATGATGTTTAGATATTGAATCTTTGATGAAATTTGTCTTGGAATTGGCCTTTCAAGAGTTCTTAGACTTCCCAATAGCTAACAATAACTTTTCGAGAGAAAAAAATGTGTAAAGTTTCCAAAAGTCCTTCAAAAATTAAGATTTCCACATTTAAATATGATTTAACTCTCATGAACACAATTTGGGCCATGATTGTACCTAGGTCGTGGATCCTCATGTTTCTTTCGAGTGAGAGATACAATCATTGATATGCTTGTGCCTTTAGTAGATCCTCCTATGTCTCTTGTGATTAGTACATAATTTGTGGCACAATCACATCATAATCATATTTATCTATAAATTTTCTTCAATATGAGGCAATTTCTCTCCAAGCCATGTTCTAGGTTATCTCTCTTCTTGCAGATCCATATAGGACACGGGCTGGCACACATGCATTAGCTAGATTACGTTCCTTTAAGAATTACGATTTTTTTCTCCATATTTTTACTTGAAATAAACTCCAATTTGTAAATAATCTCATCTCAAGGTCAAATTAGCATAATTACCTAAACACTAAGTAAAGTAAGGTAATTGGACATAGAAATCAAGCAAAATACTTAATCAAATATACGTATATTTTATACACATCAAATTTCTTCATACTTAAGCTTTTACTTATCCTCAAACAAATCAATTTCAATCACTCTTAACTTAAATAGGTAGAATTCGAGAAAATATAATCCGAATTAATAAAAAATAAAAAACTTATTATTGAAGTAACACGTGAGTATTAAAGACTTGTTCGAAAGCCACATAACCTTTTGATGCAAACTAATCACCTTGTCATAAATACCCCTGCTTATTAAGTTGGTTATTGATTCAAATAGCTATTAATACCACTTTTTAAACATTTTTACTTAAGTTAAATTTAGTAGAGTGAATTTATTTATACTCACTTTATTCACATATTTTGTTTTTATTTTGTTATTTATTTATTTATTGGTAAGAAACTAAAATTATTGAAAAAATATACTTCTAACTAAAAAATGCCTCATAATATATACAAGAAGTTGTATTATCCATTTTCAAGTCATTGGATTAATCTTCTTCATTCTTCTTCACTAGTCTCTTATATCTCAATATATCAAGATTGACAAAAGCTATGCAGCAATCCATGATCATCCTTGAAAGAGTATCAGATGTACCTAGATTCTTTGTCAACCTGTTTAAATAAGTCCCTTTACAATTGACTTCTTTCTTTCTAGCACCATCTTTTATAAATATTTGGCAAAGCAGTATGTTATTTTAATTGGCATTTCCTATTTTTCATAAATATCTCCTATATCTCGAAATCTTGATGATTGATATGGCTATCCATTCAAATGGTAAGATCTTTGATTTATCTATAATATGGTAAGATCTCTTTCTTAAGATGACCAAGTATCTTGATTCTTAGTAAGTCAAGATCATCAATTCAAATGGTAAGATCGTTAGGATCTTATATTTAAAGAAGATCTTATCTCATGAAAAGATTTATGCGTATCTTACCATTATCTATAATTATCTTTAATTGATTTTTTTTTTCCAGATAATAGAGATTTTGTGCAAAAAGGATTCTTGATGGACAAGGAATCCAATTGTTTTTAAATAGAAAAAATGGGATATTTTCTTCAACCAAGTTTTTAGAAACCAAAATTTTGAGTGGTGCTAAATATACACGGTTTCTACATCATTACAACTTCGATTCTCCGGGAGGAGAAATCAATCACTTTGAGAAGAAAAGACTTTCAATGTGAAGATCAAACGAGAGGTTTGAATCGTATTCGAACGGGAGTTCGAGGTTGCTGAAAAGTGTTGCAAAGTCAAAGAAAACTACTGAATAGTGGTGGGACGTCAGCTCATATTACATGCCAGAGAAGGATCATGGAGTGATCTATTTCTTGGATGTTTGATAAGTCTATGCGTAGGTTTATCCTGTAGTTTAGATTGATATGTTTAAACTATTTTCTTATATAGTGATTGATTTTTGTCCGCAGAGTGCGGACACGTGGGTTTTTTCGATGTTAAGCTCAAATTATTGTGTCATTGTCGTCTTATAATTCTGCATTCTTAATACTGTCTATTTACGTATTACATTCCAGACGAATCTACTTCTACCAAATTCGTCGTGCATTGTGCTTGAACAACTATAATGATTCATTGTTAATTTGTTACTGTCCAGACATATCTGTGACAGTCTGTTCAATTAAGAATACAATTAAGACAATCTTAAATTTTCATTTGGTATCAGAGCGGGTTCACTTCTAGAAAGTGTGATCCGGTTGTCTAAAATGGAAAATTTTACATCTCTTAGG
>JANIMX020000027.1:1512232-1524350 GCA_024582655.2 Erythroxylum kunthianum
CGCCAGTTCAACCGACAATTTAATCGCCAGTTCATGGTTTTTAAACTAGTCTCACCTTAACCGTAACCGTTATTAACGGTAACGGTTTCAAACCTTTGACCACGATTACGGTTCCTAAATTTTAACCGCCGGTTACTCGGTTAGAAACCTAACTGTAGTCAGGCCTAAGTACAACTATCATTACCAAGTAATCTAATGGTAAATAAGAGTCGATCTTTCAAGGAAGTGATGCGGACTAGAAAAATTAAAACTACTAACTAATCTAAACTAAACTAATAAAAAGAGTAATAATAATAAATTTTAATTAATAAATTGTAAAATAAAATAAATTTTAAATTGGTAGTTAAGAAAATCAATAAACAAGGCAAATTATAAAAAGAAAATTCAATCAAATATTGATGTTTAAACAAGTACTTCCCTTAGTACTACTCTTGATTTTATGATTAAATTAACCTAGAATGAATATATTAATCTGGACCAATAAGATCTCCTAAACATTAAAACGATATTTTCTCAAGTTATGGCATCTACTCTCCGATTGGTTAACCCGTATCTCTTTCAAGGTAACATCTTTTTGAGTTTATTAAGATTTATAAAATCCCATGAAATCTTTCACCATAATATTAGAAAGATTGTGTATGTCTCTCTCAAGCACCCCATTCTACTACCTAAGTCGTGATTCACTCACAACTAAATTATATATTGAGGTTATTCACAAAAATATATCACATCTTATAAATTAAAGGAAATCAACCTATATAAAAATAAAAATTAGACATTTTCTTATCAAAACATAGAAAAGCATTTAGTCACGAATCATAGATAAAACAATAAAAGCAGCAGACAAAAACAACGTAATCATAGTAGAGATAAATCTAAATGAAAGTCATCATTTCCATGGCAACTTATTTGTTGAGGTGATGTTTGGATCTTGATTCTTTAATAAAGATAGTTTTGGAATTGGCCTCCCAAGAGTTATTACAACTCCCAACAGCTAACCCAAATCTTTTGAGAGAAAAATATGTGTAAAGAGTATAAAGCCTCCAAAATTTTTCTTAAAAATAGGGTTTATACTCTTACTTAAATTTTAACTACTATAGACATGGTTTGGGTCATGTTCGTGGATCCTCTTGTTTCTTACAAGTGAGAGATACGGTCTCTAACACGTCCATATCCCTAGACCGTGAATTTTTCTGTTTCTCTTTTGATTATAATCTGTAATACGATTGTGACTCAAGTCGTGTTGCTCTTCAGGATTTCTTAAACATCAAATTATTCCTCTATAGGTCATGTTTTAGGTTGTGTTATTTTAACATGACTCATATATGGGTATGGATTAAATCGTACTCCTCCAAAAACTTTGATTTTTTTTTGAAGTAATCTCTAATTTTAAATAATCTCATCCTATAATTATTTTATTACAATTATCTAAAAAATTCGAAAATAAAATAAAATAAAGTAATTTAACATAAAAATCAAATGAAATATTTTGAAACTATATACATATTTCATTTGTAAGTCTATAGTTTACATTGCAAGTCATGTTTTTCTTTTTGTAGAGATAAAGAGTGTTGTCCTCAACCAATGTAAAACGCATAAATTTCCGGACTTTGTCTTGAATAAGGTTTTGGTCGTGTCATTGTCAAAATTGAATCATCCACGAGAGATACAGTTTTCCGTATTTTCTGTGCTTAACTTTAACCTTTAAAAAATTCCTGATTTCTGAAGATGTAAAGATATTTTAGAAACTGAGAAATAATAAAGAATTTCGTGCTTTTAGAAATTCAATCTTACGGCCAAAAAGAAATCTATGACCTCAACAGGTGCAGCGTATTCTATTGCTTATATCCTTTGATGTGGATGTGTTTCGTGACACTATCTCTTGATTATGCATATATGCCTTCCTGAAAAATTATAGCCAATACATAAACACAAGAAATCATTACTGGAATTTTGATTGGATAAATGCCAAAAAGAAAAACAAAATACAATTCCAGAGGTTAAAATTACAGGAGGTATTGCATCTTGACTATATGCATAAAACAAGAAATAATTCGAACGCGAAAGTTCAAATTCTTTTGGTACAAAACCTCACAAGTTCACTATACCATTTACTTCAATTGAAATTAAATCCAAATTTTAATTTTAACATTGAAATCTAGTTCTTGAAACTAAACCAAACCTAAAAAATGAATATTGGCATATATCGAGCGCATTACCTCTTTGGTCACTAAAGATTCATTGTTATGTTGAGAAACTTTTTTTTATGTCAAAAAGAATTTGAAACTACTCAAAACTTAGAACCCTAAATGGTTAGATGAAATTCTTAAAAGTATATAACTCTAACTATAGAAAAATGGAATAATTAATTGGTGAGTGAAGGGAATATTTTCTTTGGATTAATCTTTGTTGAAAAGGAGGGTAGCGAAGTGTCAGCATAGAAGGAATAGAGACTCATGAGGACAGGATATCTAAGATTGAGACAGGAATCCAAGTGCCGACTCTTCTAATATGCTTAAGTACCGAAATTGTATAGATCAGATGCTGTGAATTTCGCAGCGAAAGGCTGGTTATCGACGGCTGCTGAAGAATTATGCCAAAACTATCCACCCAGAAAGAACACTAAAACGTTCAACTTTGGTAACAATAATTTGTCAGGTAGTTATGGAAAAAGCATCCTTGTTTTTAAGAATCTAGTCTTGGCAAGTACATATACAGGTATGGCTTGGAAATGATAGTTTTGAAAGCTCGGTTATATATATTAATTAGCCATTTGTACGTTTAGCATCTTATTGGATGGATCTCCTGGTAGGTTTCAGTTGTGTTACAAGGTGGCTATAGTCATAAAAAGTTGTGTTGTGACAGTGTAGACTAGTAGTGGGGTAGAGAGCAATTTCTCCTATGTGACAGTGGTACTGGCAGTGATATCGAAATGTGATGTTGCCGACAATTATAAAACAATTTGTGTAAATAGACATATATAGATGGTGATTAATTAGTACTGTTACTTGTATTTCTGGCTTGCTCAAGCTTTCATTTGCAAATGGCTACGGTATTGTTACTATTTCTTTACTTGCTTTCGGAATTGATTGTATTGAATTGTCCATACTGGACATTCTAATCGACTCTTACAATCCCATAAGAGAGCCTTTCTAAATTAAAAAAAAAAGTATTATCCAATTGAATTATATAAATAGATACATGTCCCAAAATTACGTAGAAAGTCTATACCATACAACAATATGAGAACTTATTTAGGAAAATATGCCCAATTATGCATATATGTATTCATATGTATATATAAATATCTTTTGATTTTTATCAATTATGAACTCATCTATTGAAAATAAAAACTCACTTTCAACATAATAGAAGAGGCTAATTTGTCTATTTTACTTGGGTTAAAAATCTTATTATAATAATTTATTTAATAAAAGTACATACATCAATGCGCTGACACCTATTTATACGCACTTTTAAGTTTTTTTTATGGACTTTTTGTTGATTTATCGAGTGTTCAATGTCAAGCAAGTAGTTGGAATATAACAAAGTCAAAGTATGTCAATTAACTACAAATCTAATAAAGTAGAGGTTCAGGCATATACCTGTCTCCAAGAGATTTATAAGGAGTGCCGGATAGTACATCAATTGTCATTCTGCATGGTTAAAATTATAATTTATGGTATTTTAGGATATTTATCACTAATTTTTCTTATATTTATTTTATTTTAATGATTTTAGTAAGTTATGACATTATTCGTCTATCAAGTTTGAGAATGTTTCCATTGTGTCATTTGTTTCATTTGCTTATCCAACTTCTTTTTGGAGAAGAATAGAAAAGGTTCATAATAAATTTGCTTTTGATTAATATTTTCCATATGTTAGGAAAATATATTCAACCCAAAATAAAAAAATTGCTCAAAAAGTTACATAATGCCCATTTTTGGTTTTCTAAATTTTATTAACTTGACACCATGTTTATGAAAAATACAAGCCGACTCTAAAGAAAAATATAAAATTACTTTCATTTCTTTTAAATGCTTTAAATAGAACGTAATGTCCTTTAATTTAAAAAAATGTTTCATCTAAAATTTAAAGAATAAAAAATAAAAAAATTCACCATATTTTGAGTTTTGTATGGTATATGTTGATAATGACCTAGTATTCTCTTCTTCCTTAGATTAATTTTAAACATATTAAAACTTTTCCACATGTTATCAAAAAGAATGGCGTGGCAGTATCAAAAATAAAATTAAGTTTTTTTTCAAATAAAAATTAAGTTTTTATGAACTACATAAAGTAAGGAACAATAACACCTATAAAAAGCAGTTTAAACTTTACTAGTAAAATTTCTAATCAAATATTAGACAAAAATTCTTAAAAAGCTTAAATTATGTTATGAATTTTTATCTTAACTTAAATAGATTATGTAAGACTGTTATAAAATTTTCATTTATTTTATTTTTTTTGTTTTGGACTAAGTAAAAAATATTTTAATATTTATTATTATTTATTTCAAGATTATTTCATTTATTTTTTCATATGAAGATTTTTTCATTATTAGAGTAGATATGTTGAAGAAATTTATTAATTGTCTCACTATTTTTCTTTTACTTTTGTTAAAGAATTTTTAATTAAATTTTTATTGCACTAATTTGTTGATGTATAGTAAACAGCGTTATTTAAGAGGTTTTTTCTTATAACTTTATGTAGATTATTAATTAAGTTATAAGAAGAAGAGGAAAATTATGAATTTTCTCCAAGATAGTCTTTTTATAGTTGAAGTTCTTGAATATGATTTGTAATTTCTAATAAGAATTATATTATATTGTTCTCCTCATCAATGAAGAATTGAATTACTATAAATGGAGAGACACTTCAACTACCTGTGACTAGATCATACAAAACTAGCTAGTAGTTGACTAACATTAATGATAAACAATCATTTTTTTTTTGGTTTCATAATCTTTTATTGTTAATTCGTTGAAGTACACATGATATTTGAATCCACTTCAAAATAAATTATTTCTCATAATATCTCCATACGAGTAAGAGTAAGTTCAGAGTGGATTTTATCTAAAGGGTGAAATGAAATCAAACTAATATTGTAGTTGAAATTCAGTTAATCTGGTAAAATTCAAAACCCTATTAAAACATTTAAAGTTATAGTTCTGTACTGGTTTTTCTTGTAGTTGACTGGATGTTGTCTTCTCCATCATTCATAGCTGTGTCTAATATTTTTTAAAAGACAGATAAATAATAAGTACCAAAAAATCACCATATACTTAATTTCTTCTCTTTGCGAGAGTTGGGTGACAGACATCATTTATACACAGTATTACCCATATATTTTTTATAAAGAGACTGTTTTCGTGATTCGAATCCGTGACCTTCCAATAACAAAAGAATAATTTTATTAGTTACTCTAAGGCTCACTCTCAAACAAGTAATAAGTAAAACTATACAATTTCTACTTGTTAAAAGTAGGCATCAAACGACTCAACCTTGTTTCCTTATTCCATTTATGGAATATTTTCACGCATATATAAAGATTATTAGCTATATCCTTGGCATTAGAATATGTTTAAGTAGGCAGTATTTCAAAATTTTAGATATGTAAAACTGTGAAGAATAAACAACCCATTGATAGCCGGAAGGAAGTTGAATTAAATTTGTAATACATTCACTTTTTAAAATTCGTTTTCTAGAGGATAATTTTAAAGAAAATCAAATACATAATTATTATGTTAGTAATTTTTTTGGTCATTATAATTAACATTATTTAAAATACTTTTACATGTCTATAAATTGTTTAAGATGTGTAAAAATGATTTTGACAATATTAATCATAATAATTATAAAATTACTAAAATGATAATTCCTTCCTTTTTTTTCTTTCAAATAATATGCATTGAGGACAAGCTAGATTATTCCTAATATCAGGGTATCCACATTCCTCCTCTATCCTTTTTGTCTACTAGCTAGTTATGCTAATTTGCTTTTTGTTGAACACTTCGTGATATTGTTCCAACGATTGTTTGCCACCCTATAAAGGCTAAGATACCATCATCTTCAGCTCCGGGATTGATTGAATCATAGAGTTCGAAACTTTACTATAACTTATGATATTGATAAATCACTAGTTCATTGGCTCCTGTCCAAGTTTTCAATAAAAGAAAATATGAAAATAAAATGCATCTTTCTGGTTTGCGTATACTCATGTTTATTGCACGAAATCCAAAGAGATAATAACCGAATAAGTCGGCTTTTTTTGATGTGTTAGATTCTGTATTCAGTAAAAGGAGCCTCGGAAACCAAGGATGGTTTTGTAGTAACCATATCCATGTATATGAGGTTAGGAAACCATTGTTTTCCTAACGTCTCCAGCCACTCCTTTCGATGTTTGTGAGTAACCGAGAGAAGAATAAGAACATCAAGTGTAGAGTTCTGACAGTTGTCTACATCTTATAATACAAAAACATATAAGCTTGAACACAGATTTTTAGCAATTATCAGCCTTTAAATGAAAACTCACATATAGTACAAGGAAGGGAAAACAGAACTGAAGATAAACGAGGATAACTTACATTTTCATGGTCGGTCTTCGTGTAAACTAAATGAGAACTGGGGTTTATGTTATGCATTAACTTTGACATGAACTCTACTTTTAATTTTATTTCTGATCTACATTTAAAGGGCATGAAACAGAACCTAGAGCATGAAAAGGAAAGACAGAAGAAATGACATTTATGTAAGAGGTCTAGATGCCTGGATACAATTGAAACGAAATAATCCCCACGGAAATATATGTCCAGACAGACACAGACTTTATTAAGAGCTTTGTAACAGAAAATGACCGTGCAATGACAACTTTATTGACAGTAGATGATCACAGACAAAACCCTTCTAATAATAATCTTTGTCATTTATTGCTCATCAAATTTGTCAAAGAACGTCCTTTTCACTGAACTTAACATGATAATTTGTTTTAGATTTCCCAATGTACACTCCTTTTTTGTTAACTTTTTTCTTTTATTTTACCATGGCATCTAGAGTCTCATGGCAGACTTTATCATGATAATGGAAATTATCTATGATTGATTTAAGAGAAGAAGAAAAGGAAAAGGAGGAGAAAAGCTACTCCCACAGAAGTGTATGAGGCTCTTTCTTACAAATTAATGGCGTTCACTCCCTTTCAATTCAGACACAGCACGGCAAACAAAGCATGGTCACACAATAGACTTTCTTGTCTTTTACGACGATGACGTTGCTGTCGGTCCACTTTGCCCTAGTCGGAGCTCTAGATCAAGCTCTTCGTGATTTCCCAAATTCTTGCAGTTGTTGATGCTGGTGATGTTACTGCTGTTGTCGACGGACGATGAGGTTTCAGCCTTGTTAGAGTTATAAAAATAGTAAGAATTCGCCACCGTCTGTGTAGGCGTTGCTACTGAAAAATTAAGAGATTGTCCTACCAAGTCGGTGCGTGGGTAAGGAGACACAGAGAGAAGTGCAGAAGGAGAGTCAATGCCGGATGCATTCATGTTTGTGGAGGGCAAAACCCCACCATGGTTGTTAGGTAATTGGTAGAGCAAGGAGAGACGACCACTTGTGGAGAAATCTTGTGTTTGGATAACGAAAGGGGAGTTTGATGTTGAAGATGAATTGGGGTCGACTGAACTTGGCTGAGACTGGTGGAGCCTTGCCCGATCGCGACGGTGAACGTTCATGTGACCACCTAGGGCTTGAGCTGACCGGAATTCCCTTCTACAGAAGGTGCAAGTATAAGACCTTGGTGGCCAAGTGGAGCCCATAACATTACTTGTGTCCTCCGCAAAAGCTCTAACCTCCCACGACTTGTCATCTTCTTGAGCTTGTACAGCGTTCCACATCCAGGCACCAGAGGTGATACCGGGGTTTGTTTGATGATTTTGTTGGGATTGGGCTAGTTTTTGGAGTTGGGTCAAGGATAGAACACCAAGTTCAGCAGCCATAATACTAGTGATAGAACATTTAAGACAGGTGTGAGATAAAGTTATTGTGGAACAAATTGAAGAAAGGAGTTAAATAGGAAGATGGGATGAGGAGAGAGAACCCTAACACCGGTAGTATCACCAAGGTTCTTGTATGAAGCGTTTGGAATTTAGTACACTCAACATCTTATTAAGTTTCTTCCATAACGTCAGGACAATGCCTCCTCACTTTAGCTTCAACGCCCCACTGTTTACTAGTTCAAATGTTTTGCAATCCTTCTCTGTACATGTCAACTTAGAATGTAAAGACGACATATTAAAGTATTTTGGAAGTCCAACAAATCATGATCATGAAAATGTTGATGTTATAGATTAGTTAAAAAGAACATAGTCTATGGAGTAAGACTTTTAAAAATTCTTATAATCAATTTCCCAATTTCCATGTGGTTTGTGTAAAGGAGTAATTCAATTACTACTCCTCCTACCGTAAATATACTTAAAGGGCAAAAAGCAATTTACATCTTTATTTCGATCTTCTTCTTCTCAATTCATCTTTACATACTATTTTAGTAATACATTAAATCTTGGGATATGATCTCATTTAAGAGTACTTAATTTGATAATTAATAATCTGATGTATCAAATAATGGATATATATTTAGAGTGGTTAACAATATGTTTAATTAAATGCCTTGTTATAGATTCTTTTGAATGTACTTATTTAAGAATAAAGTATTAATGCTGACCTTAATTTCTAGCATTCTAATCCTATTCATAAGTTTTATATTTTTTTAATCTAAATATTATTAAAAAAATCTGAAAGGAAAAGAAAAATAGATACAATTTATCCTTGTTTAGCTTCCCTTAATTTTATTCCAAAAAAAGATCAAGTCCAACAAAGTGTGTTCAATCCCAAGTGGTGCTTTGGTGTACGCAGTTCCTCACTTTGATGTTGACTGTCATTTACAAAACTAAACCTTCTAAAAACATCAACATGTCTTTGCTATTTAATCTTCTCGTCTTGTAATGGAAAAACGTCCAAATTCAAAAGGAACTGTGTCTACATTAATTGATTGTCGCCAGGTAAAGATGGCATATTGCCGTCCGAGATTACAATGAAATTTAAGGTTGCCAAAATTAGTCACAACATGAGTATTTATTTATTATTAATGTTGATCTCTTTTTATAAAAGCTTGGGAGTGAATGGAGTTTTGATAAGAAAATGGTCTCTAGAACAGTAGAACTCCATTATCATAGCTTTTTTCGCCTACGACTAAAACAAGAAACATCAATTAAACCACACTCAAACGTTTTTGTTCCTTTGCAAACATCGTCTTTGGTCTGCTGCCATATGATCAAATAATTTCTTTACCTAATTGTACACTTTCCTATTTGCTTAATTTATAATTTTCGTATACTACAAGTTGAAATGAGACTAATTTAATAGCCAGGGTTGTTGACTTTAAGCTGTTAAATTATTAGAATATTACAATACTTCCCCTGGTCTCAAACTCTAGTGACTATAAATAGTAATTAAAGCAGATATTTCTTGTTTTTAAAGCCAATAAGATCCTTTTCTGGAATTTAGCTACTACTGGTATCATCGATCTCTAAAAAGAATTTTTGAGACGGGACATTTTTTTAAGTTTTAAATTACCACTAATATATGCCAGTGGAAATCTCGTATGGGTTTTTGCACTCAATCAGGACGAAGAGATGAGCCATTTATAAAAGTTAAAAAGAGGGAAATGCACATTAGAATAATACGTAACAGCTTGAAGAAGCTAGCTACTTGGATCCTTTTTTAGTTATATATTTTGTGTCAATAACCAGACACCACAACAACAAATTTCTTGTCTGAACCTAAAGAACAAGTAAAATAATATCAAATTGAAAACGAAATCAATCTCCTTTGGCATGTTCTTTATTAGGAATTGGATTGAGGAATATGACACGATATAATATGTGAGTAAACTTCTGCGCAAGTACGTGTATTTAATTTATAATATGAAACGACCAAGCAGTGGACTTATTAGAAAGTCAAACTATGAACAATGTTAAAATTGAAGATCCAAATGATTTGGACTTCATTAAACGTTAAAAAAGAGGGAAGAAATTGAAAAAAAGAAAAAAAAAACAACACTTCTCATTACTCTCGTGGCCGAACTATTGGAGTCAGCAAGTGTTGAGGATCTTTTACATTAATTCTATCTAATGAAAACCATTGACATTGTTGTTTTCTTCAGGAATACAAAGAAAAAAGGAAGCCAAAATGCATCTTTTCTTTAGCATTGAAACGATAAGATATAAGATTTTGTTCTACGTAATTATAAAGTAATCATATCTATATGTATTATTGAAAATAAATTAATTACTTATAAAATTTGATTTTTGTTTGACATAAATTAAAGGACTTGTTGGAAAATCTTTCTCCACTTTTTATTCTTGTTTTCTTATTTATTCTCTTTAATTTAAAAAAGTATGAAAATTATTGATATGATTAAAATAATTTCTTTTTATTGTAGAAATTATTGTAATTGCTACAATTGCTTTAATATTTGAAGTAGTTACCATTACTTATCCAAATTCTCATGCTATTTGTCATAGGTATATTTTTCTTTCATATGTCACTCACATATGATAGAATTAATTGATTAAAATTCTACGGTTCTCATATTTATCCAATAATCAGTGAAGTAACATATGACGAGAGTATATTACCATAAATTTGTTAAGAATATATGGCATCTAGACTAATTAATTGATCATTGAGTGCATGTAGTATGTTATACACTAAATTCGTTTATTGCATCAATTATTATCTTATTCTCATTATATAAGTACTTTCTATCTATGCTACTTTATTCATAGAAGGAAGGCCCTTTTCAATATATTATGGTACATATTTGGATTTATAATGATCTTTTGTGTTTCACAATTCTTTAAATCAAATTAATTGGCTTTTTTGTTACAATGTTTCACTATATTGAACCATTCACAATTTTCTAACAACATTCTAAGATAGCAACCATAGAATTTGAATAAAAAGAGTAAATGGATCTAAAGTTCACATAGCCTTAAAGATCCTCATATAATATAAGTTGAGAAAATAACTGATATTATCCTAATTGACAGTTATACACATATGATATGATTCATATGTTACAATATTAACTTTATTTTATTAGAGCGTATGTCTTATCTTACAATACTGTACATATGATTGTTCACATGTACCTTGTACCTAACTTGAGTTCATTTGTTTACTCATTTAATCCACAGAACTCAAAAAATGATATGTTAAAACATATTAGGTGAACATATCATTTTTTTAGGTTATGTCATTAGTAATATCATCTTTTACATTTTAATGTACTTCATTTTGACATTAGTTTTTTTTAAGCCTTGACCTCTCATTTATCACCTACATAAACTACTAAAAACTTGTCTCATCTCCATTTCTACAAAGTAATAAAGGTGATCACCTATGTTAGATGGTATCTTGTATCTATAACTAAATGTTCAATTCCTATTTCAATATTCCTTCTAAATGTTCAATTCCTATTTCAATATTCATTCTATACCTGAACACTCAACTCAAAATCAAGCATTCCCATATTTTTATACCTAATTTTTCATTTAATATTCATTTTCAAAATGACGTTTAATACTTAATTAAACATATGTTGCATCAAATACTCAATGACCAATAAAACATCATTATGGAGTAAATGTAATAAAACCAAAATTTAAATCCTACATAATCTTATTGACCTAACCATATTTCTAGTAATTAGCTTGATCATAAGATTTACAGTCAATTGTTTCATAGGAAATGATAATGTACTTAAATATCATTTTTATATACTTGAAATTTATATGATTAATTTTGTATTGATAGTATAATTAAATATCATTTTTATTGCTTTTCAATACACTTTTTCATATACAACATAATATTTGAGACTACTGACTCCACTAGAAGAAGGAACCTTCTTTATATCTTCCTTTTATTGTGACGTTTTAGGATATTGTCTATTGTTTAGGTGCTTACTTTTTGCAATAGGCGTAACAAAAACAATTGACATTTCTATATTGATAAGTGTGAAATTGCATATATTTTATGTGTGATTATTGTGTGAAATTGC
>JANIMX020000027.1:1970064-1980736 GCA_024582655.2 Erythroxylum kunthianum
AAATCAACGCCTACCGAGAGATCTACAACAAGGAAACCAACCAGCAGCACATGGAGAGCGCATACGAGCCTTTAAAGGCCACGATAGAGTCGAAACACACAACGAACTCGATGATATTACTAGGAAAGTTCGTGTTGAAGCCACTGATTTTGCAGGAAAGATGGACCCACACATGTTTTTAGACTGGACAGCAGCAATGGAAGATTTCTTTGACTGGTACCGCATGTCAAAAGATCGAAAAGTTCAATTCGCAAAGATGAAGCTAGTTGGACACACTAAAATTTGGTGGAGATCGGCAGGGGATAGACTTCGAAAAACATGTCAGCCGCCAATTGTTGATTGAGAAGAGATGAAGCTGAAGTTATCAAAACAATACTTACCATTTCATTATCAGGAAGATCTCCAAGATCAACTCAGAACCTTTAGACAAGGGATTATGTTCGTAACTGAGTACACGAAAATATTTGATGAACTTTCTATCCAAAGTAAAGGGATGGAGTTAGAACGACAACTTATATCTCACTACAAAAATGGCTTAAGGGCAGAAATTTGCAAGGAGATAATAATGCAAAGGATTTACAGCCTTGAAGATGCACATCACTTGGCTTTAAGAGCAGAACAATACTTAGGACAACAAGTAACTAAAAAGTTTTAAAGTCAAGCCGAGGAGTTCGACATGAAGAGAACTATGACAGTGCAAAACTTTAGACCAGCACCTAATGCACCAAAATCTACACCACAAAACAACTACAAAATTTCTCAAGGAGCTAAATTTAAAGGTAAAGTCATAGTTAAGACTGGGTGGAAAGGAGGCAGCAACGACAAGAAGTGCTTCCAATGCAATGGGAGGTGCTCGGTGTCTTTCAAATTAGGAATATATTCAGATTCTATTTGGTGTGATGTCATTCCTATGAAAGTATCTCACATTTTACTTGGGTGACCATGGCTTTATAATCGAGATGTGCAGCACTTTGGAAAAGCTAACACCTATCATTTTATATTTCATGGAAAGAAGATAATTTTGAAGCCTATGAAGGTAGACAAGGTAGAAAAACAAAGAGGAAGTAGCAAGACAGCCATAAATACCAAGACAAAGCCTCTTAATATCCTTAAGGAGAGAAAATTTGAAGTTGTTAGCAAGGAAAAAGGATTGTGTTTGCAATGATACTAAGGGAAGTAACAAAAACAAAACCTGAAACACCCTTAACTTTACCAAAAGAAGTGGGAGAATTGTTAGTTGATTTTTCAGACCTTACACTGGATGATTTACCAGGTGAATTACCTCCTCTACTAGATATTCAACATGCTATTGACTTGGTACCGGGATATACTCCACCAAATCTTCCAGCCTATCGCTTGAATCCTATTGAGAATGAAGAGTTGAAGAGACAAGTAGAGGAGTTAGTGAAAAAGGGATTTATTCAAGAAAGTCTTAGTCCATGTGCAGTTCCAGCACTTTTGACTCCTAAAAAGGATGGAAGTTGGAGAATGTGTATTGATTGTCGGGCAAGAAATAAGATCACAATAAGGTATAAATTTTCAATACCTCGTCTTGATAACATGTTATATATGTTGACTATAGCTGCCATCTTTACCATGATAGACTTACGATGTGGGTACCATCAAATTAGAATCAGACCTGGAGATGAATGAAAAACGACTTTCAAAACTAAAGAGGGACTTTATGAATGGTTGGTGATGTCATTTGGACTCTCTAATGCACCCAGCACTTTTATAAGAGTGATGAGCAAATAATTTGACCATTTATGGGCAGATTTTTTGTGGTATATTTTGATGATATATTAATATACAACAAGACTAAAGAAGATGACCTATTACATCTACAACAAGTCTTGAGAGTTTTAAGGCAAGAGAAGCTTTATATCAACTTAAAGAAGTGTTCTTTTATGCAGTCAAGTGTTGTATTTTTGGGTTTTATTATATCCTACCGTGGGGTGGAGATGGATCCCGAGAAGATTAGCGCGATTCTTGATTGGCCTATTCCAAAGGATGTGCACGAGACATGGAGTTTTCATGGCCTAGCAACATTCTATAGGCGATTTATTCGTAATTTCAACACCATAATGGCATTCATTACCAATTGTATGAAGAAATGACAGTTTACTTGGTCAAAAGCAGCAACTAAAGCATTTGAAGAAATCAAGAAAAAGATGACTGAATCTCCTGTTTTACAACTTCCAGATTTTTCTAAGGTATTTGAAGTTGCTTGTGACACATCTCATGTAGGAATTGGAGACACACTCAGCCAAGGACACCCAATTGCTTACTTCAGTGAGAAGTTAAGTGAAGAGAAGCAACGATATTCGACCTATGACAAGGAATTTTATGCAATAGTACATTCTCTTTACAATTGGCATCATTATCTCTCATACAAGGAATTTATTCTATATTAGGATCATGAATCTCTTAAACACTTCAAGTCCCAAAAGAACTTGAACAAAAAGCACGCCTTATGGAGTGAATTTGTGAAGCAATTTAACTTTATTATCAAACATCGAACAGGAGTTGAGAATAAGGCAACAGATGCATTGAGTAGGAAGAGTCATTTGCTTAACACTTTAGCAGTAAAAGTTGTGGGGTTTGACAAAATAAAAAAAGAATATGCATCAGATCGAGATTTTGGAATAATCTATTCAGAAATTACAACTAGACAAAGAGACCAATACTTTCCTTTTGTGATCCACGATGACTATCTTTTCAAAGGAAATTGACTTTGCCTACCTAATACTTCTATAAGGGAGTATGTGATTTGGGAATTACATGGAGGAGGAGGAGTAACAGGACACTTTGGAAGAGATAAAACCATCGCAATGGTTGAAGATTGCTTTTATTGACGTGACTAAGGTCATACGACAATGTCGAACATGTCAATTAGCTAAAGGAAAGAAACAAAATTCTGGATTATACACACCACTGCCTGTGCCTCATGGAACATGGTAGGACATAAGTTTTGTCTTGGGAATTCCTAAAACTATAAATGGTTATGATTCTATTTTCGTGGTGGTGGATAGGTTTTCCAAGATGAGTATTTCATTCCATGTTCCAAGACTTATGATGTTGTCCATATAGCTAAACTATTCTTCAAAAAGGTTGTACGTCTCCATGAATTACCTTTAACAATCGTCTCTGATCGTGACGTAAAGTTTATGAGCTATTTTTGGAGAACTCTATGGAAAACATTGAACACTAAGCTTCAATTTTCAAGTTCTTTCCATCCCCAAACCGATGAACAAACAAAGGTGGTGAATAGGAGCTTGGGAGACTTGTTAAGGTGTTTAGTTGGAGACAATGTGAAAAATTGGGACATAATTCTTCCTATGGCAGAATTTGCATACAACAGTTCTATAAATAGGTCTACTGGTAAGAGCCCTTTTGAGATAGTTTTAGGAGTTCAACCAAGGAAGCCCATTGATTTGGTTCCTTTACCACAAACAACACGAGTTAGTGTTGAAGCTCAAGGAAGCCTATTGATTTGGTTCCTTTACCACAAACAACACGAGTTAGTGTTGAAGCTAAAGGTTTTGCACAACACATGAGGGACATCTTTGATGAGATACGACAAAAGATAACAACTAGTATTTCTCTTATAAAGAACATGTTGATCAACATCGTCGATTGGTGGAATTCAATGAAGGGGATATGGTGATGGTTAGGATTCGTCTAGAGCCTTTTTAGAAAGGAAAATATAAGAAACTCCATTCACATAATGTTGGACCTTATAAGATCATCAAGAAGATAAGTGCTACTGCTTATGTTTTAGAATTACCAGGTGCTATGGGAATAAGTCCTATCTTTAATGTTGCGGATTTAACTATTTATCATGGACAAGATGATGAGCAATCCCCTACTGCAACTGGAAGAATTCCAACCATCCCCCATCTTAAAGAGGAGATAGAAGATGTTCTAGATTAACAAATTGTAGCTACCAAAGATGGAGGATATTGGCAATTTCTTGTCAAGTGGAAATGAAGACCGATTTCTAAAGCACTTGGATTTTAGAGTTTGAATTTCAGAAGTTGAATCCCAATTTATATAATCAATATTTATCACATTCTACATCGAGGACGAATTTAGACAAGCCGAGGAGAATTGATGCAAAAGAACTTAAAGTTTATAAGAGAAATAAAAGAGGAAAGAATAATCAATCACAAACTTTAATTTAGTAGGATGAGGATTGGGAATTGAGTTGACATCAAAGATAAAGGCTGAAATCTAGATTGTATTAGGCTTCCTTTTTAGATAGGAAGTAGCAGTATTATGATATTCTTATTTAGATATGCTATCCTAGTTGTATAGGATTTATAGAATTTCTATTATAATAGGGTTTAAATTAGAAATCCTTTTCCTACTAGAATAAGGATTCTAAGAACTTTATATATATGTGTACTTAGCCTTTCATTAATAACAAACAATCTGGAATTTTTCTACAAACTTGAGTTTTCAACTAGAAGGTATGATGCTTTCTTCTAAGAGTGATTCTTAGACCCTAGGAGTGATTCCTAGTTTCCTACTATCCATTATTTGTGTTCTTCACTAAATTCCAGCAACCCTAACCTAAATTCCAGCCCACTTAAACTTAAATTCTAGCCAAATTAAACCCTGAAATCCTAAGCCCAAATTTCCAGCAATCAAACCTTAAATTCCCAGCTTTACAAAATCTGAAAATTCTGCATTCCTATCCAAAATTCAACCTTGAAACCTGATATTTCAGCAACCTAATATCAGTCATACTTCCTAATTTTGTGCTTTTAGCTACTAGTTGATGATTCTTCTATTTGTCCTACATCAATATCCTTCTTAATATTACCCAGCAGACGAACTTTCTACAGGGATATATAGGATTGTCCATGAACAAAATTCAAATCCACAACCTAGATCAAAGAGATGCATGTCTGGTTTATGATTCCGAGGACAAACCTAATATCCTAATAGGGAGAATATTCTTTTAGGAAGGTCATCCTCAAACCAAAAGCATTTTCTGTTGGAGAGGACAACAAAGGAAAATAAGAGGAAGGAATGATGGAGTGTATGTTGCTTTGATTTTATTCAGTAATAACATGGTATATGAGACTAATATTTACCCATATCAATAGATGTGCTCAGTATTCCTTTTGCCAAGTCTAGTTCTACAACATCATAATCAATGGCAAGTTCTAAGCTTTTGGGAATGGAGACCAGTCCAGTGAATTCAGATGAAGGTGATCCTCTAACATTTGTACCAACAATGTGAAGGTTGATGGGCCAATGGATGAATCATGAAATCTATGGGGAATAAATTTGAATCATAATACAAGAAACAGGGCAGATTTTCAACTTCTAGAAGCTGCTATGACGCTACAGCTATCCACATAGACAAGGCTAAATCAGCATCCAAAAATCATAATGTACCTATTCAAATTCTAAATTAAGAAAAAAAATTATCACATTTCATCCAATATCTTCCAATTGTAAATGCTTTTGAAAGTATGAAAACAGCAAACTTTGAACTACCGGTGGAAGCATGTTGGGGAAAAATTACACCAATTTCGGAAGCAACAAGAATGTAAAATCATATGAATTAATCAAATATTAAAGTGGTAATTATGCAAATCAAAAGTTGAAAAGGGCAACTATGCATTCTACACACAATAAGCACAAAGGGGTATATAGAAACAAAGTTACCATTCCCATGTGTAATCAGACTGTCGAGTCGGAAAAGTAAACATTTCACAAGGCTGGGTATCAATGATCCCGAAGTCACCAGAATATTTATGTTCTCAAACTTTGTATCTGTATGGTTGGTGTTCTTACAAGTAGATCCCTGGCATGGACTCGGTGCCTCCTCATTTAAACACTGCTCCAAGAGTGCTCGTGCTAAATTGATAACAATGAGAAAGCAAATGATGAAACAACACATGACAGCAGAAACCAGAATACTCTCAATTTCAAAAACCAGAACAGAACAAAATAGAAGTTGAGGAGGATCAAGATAAGATATATGCTATGCTTAAAAGCAGTCAGAAATTGAACAACCGGCATATTAACATGACATGGCACTCTCCAACTCCAACATTTTATGCCAAATGTTTTCCCAATGAATGAACCAATGGTAAGACATGTGGCCCTCAAAGTGGGCCAAAACAAATGACTAGAAAGCAAACTAAACAAAGAGGCTAGCACATTAAAACTTGGTATAGCCCATTGAATCAGATCCAAAAGTCTAAAAGGTTGCGAAGGAAACAAAGCTCAAGATAAAGCTATTTGAAACTTCATTATTTTCTATGGTGGAATTTTTTTAACGTGAACGTATACATACTAGTTTGCCTAATGCCTTAAAGACTATTTCTCTATTAGTTATATTTAGAATAACATTTATTGACTTATTAAAGCACTTGAATTATAAAAAAAAAGCCTCGGCCAGATGTAAATCAAGTAGTAATAATCTGAATGACAACAAAAAGCATAAAAGACTGGAAAGCCTGAGAGAAAGGAATGGAAGTTAAAATCATTTCTGATTTGGTCTAATGTAATATCTCGTGAAATCAAGAAAATATGTAGTATGAGGGTGTAGCTCAAAAATGTTGGATAGGTGGTCCAATCAACTTTTAAGATGCAAACTACCTTGATTTGACATTCCATAAGGTACAGAATCGGCCTCTCACATAATAAGGCTTAAAAAGGATCTGAATTATCACCTTGAGTTATTTAATGGATTTTCTTTCGTATTCACTATCATCGTAAATAATTTATGTGTACGTACCTTCAAACTGGACTATTTTCCCACTATATTAGTCTGAAACATCTTTATATCAGCTAACAAATTTTGATCAGTTAGCAATTCACTGGTTCATATGGCACATGTTAATTTCAACGATATAAATAAACATCCATAAAAATAACCAGAACTGATCTGTCAAATGAATACAGACTTCAGCTTGCAATATAGTGAATACAATTAGGTCATGTTCATATCACATTTGTGTTATTAAAAACATCATGAAAATAATAAATCTTAATTCCTTTCCTCGAGCTCACCTTGCTATTTGTATAAATCTTAATTATTTTATCCTCGAAAATAATAAACGATTCCGAAAAACGTAATCTAGACCAATAACTTTTATTTAAAAAGACAGGGATGTTAAATATCTTCCAGGAATTATGGCAAATCAACACTGCATTCAAAGAGGAACAATTAACAAAGAAGAAAGTACCTGAGGATAACCATCTATCTGTATAGTCATCAGTAAGGTCATACAATTCATCCCAGTCATTCAGCATCTTATGATCCAAAACAATACGTAAACCCTGTAGTGTACAAGAGAGCTCAGAATTTCTATCACATCTATTATCCTCCCACATAACATCAAAAGGCCTTCAGTGGTCAACATAATTCCCCAAACAGTGTTAGGAGTTGAGACAGATGCAAATGCAGCACATAAAAGTCACAGAATTCTATGATATTAAAGTCCATAATGTAAGGACATACAACAGTCATTTGAAAAAAGTTTAGTGGGATCTTTATTGCCTAGTACAACATTAACCATTCATTCACAAGCTCTTTCAACTTGGCTAGATGTGAATGAAAGAGTAATTGATTGTTAAACCTGAGATAAAGGACTGTGATAATTTAATTTACCTGGCAACATATCAACCAAGTAAATAGGTTATATGTATATGCATTTTCATGCATACAAAGCAAACATTAATTTCATGCACCTAGATAAAAGTTCACTGCACATAATTGCAAAAAGAAATGAAAAGAAATTAGCTAACATCAACACATTTCCACACTTCCCTCTTTAGTTGATACGGTATTTAATATATTAAAATGATAATGATGGCAGAATGATCTTGTGTTTGATAGTTCTCAATCTACCTGTTGGTATTTATTGGCTATAACTCGGTGCCTGTAAGCTAACTTTCTTTTGTTTGCATCATCGTGAGGAGGACTAATTCCATCTTGGCTGAAATTGTAGTCAGAAAGATCATGCCCATCATCATATTGGCTCAAGACATCAAGGGAAGGCATATTGTAGTTTTCAATCTGCATAATCAAATTTTATCACAGCTGACATGCCATTTATTACTAAGTCATGTAGATTCAGACCAAAGCATATGTCTATAACACAAAGAAGTAAACTTACCTCCTCATAGAAGAATAATTCATCACAAATTTGAAGGATGTGCTTTTCCCACATCTTTCCCATAGTTATTCCTTTTTGCATGTCCTTTGAGCCATTGAATCCCTCAGCATAAGTACCATTCAATAAAGACTTGAGCAATATAAGAGTCTCGTCCATGTCCCATATGTACACCCTCTTCACAGCCTTCTCAGCAAAAGAACCCATCTCCTTTTCAGGAACTGCTGAATTGTCGTCCATAATCCTGTTATGATTGATTATACAATAGAGAAAAATGCATTGATAACCAGGACTAATCAATGGCAACGAATATCAATATGTAAACAACTGTTAAGAGTTGAGGTTCCATCCCAATACCAATTGGCTATGGGAGGAGTAGCCCAACTTCTTTATTAACCCAAGCTTGGTCCCTTGGCTTTCCAATATGGGACAACTACTCTCAATAACAACAATACTGGCCAGTAATTAAGTTTCAATGGAAAGTCTAGTTGCTGTAAGTATAGCACATTCGAGAAATGAGAACGGAAAAAGATAAAACTTCAAAAATGCAAACAACATCAATCCAGAAGAAATACAGAGAGAAGTGTAGTCAGAAACCAATGTTCATGTCACTACAAAAACTATTCATCAAGTACAGCAAATGATATATTCAGTTCACAAAGATAGCAGAAGACACTAAATCCTTCATGCTTTGTAAGCATGCAAGCCAGTTACAATCAACATAGAATTACAACAAGAGCATTGAACAACAAGTAAACACACCTAGAAGGGCAAAAGAAATATAAATATACATACAAAAAGAGACAAGAAAATATCCACCTAATTGCATAACAAAAGGAATGGAAGAAGAAAACCCAAAAAAAAAACAAATTATAAAAGGCAGTTTCAATCAGAGTATAAGCAGGGTATGTCCATTTGGTTCAAGTTGGATCACTACTGACTCATCACAAACCAATTTTTACAACAAAACAGAATCGAACTTCAAACTCAAACCTAAATGGGAAAGCATACCTCAAAACAGTTCGAAGGAAAGCAAGGCCCTTGCAGGATTTATATAACACATTGACACAAGGCAGACTAAACCCAAAACACAATAAATAGTTGAAATAATACTAGACCTTTTTGTGATCTTTTGATAACCTAGTTCCAAAAGTAAAGTATCCAATCCCAATGGAGAACAATAGAACTTAATGAATGAGAATAGAACAAACACATAAATATCTCTAATGAACAGAGACACCAAAATAGAGAAAGATAATGATGAGAAAAGAAAGGGAACCCAAAAATGGAGAGGAGGAGGAGAGACTGATATTGACCTTATTGGATTATGTGAGCCTTAACCTTAATGGCAGAGAGAAGCTTTTGGGGAGATGAACGCATGCAGTATGATGAGATGCAGTTTCCAAGAAACAAAGGAAGGATTTGCCTGAGCTTTACCCAATGAAATCACTGATCTTGGTCTTAGGTCTTAACTCTTGGTTATAGTTGTAATCTCATGAAATCTAACAGGGTTAGTTAGAGAAAACCTTACCACCATAATCATTAATAAATCTTATTACAAGACAAAAATAAAACTTCCTTTCAATTATTTCATTTTACAAAATTGCATTGCAAGTCATAAAATATTTTAAACAATATGAAGACATTCAAATTTAGATAAAATTTCAAAATGTTATTTTTTTGACTGAAAAATTACGAACAGTTATTTTGTAAAAATACAATGAGAAGGTTACTTATAATTGATGTCTCTTACCCAACTCCTGCAAAGCGCAAAAAATTGAGTTCGTAAAAATTTGTGTAAAATAATTAATATTACAATGGTACAAATTTACTTCTAAATATATATTCCCATAGTTAGTACTAAATACTTTTGCCTACATAATTAATTTTATAGAGATATCTTTAAGACTTAAAGTTTGTATTATAACATAATTAATTATTTAAAATTATCATAAAAATCAAAAACTAAATAAAAGTAACTTTTATTATGACTCTGTTGTTTCATTTGAATAATAGTTAATTGCATAATTATTAAGTCGTTTGTTCAAAATAGGTCTCAACCACAAAAAGAGAAAGAAAAAAAAATCATATAATCATTAAATCGTCACAATGAAATATGACCTATCAACTAAAGACACGAGTTGATATGGAAATTCTTCTGGATAATTTTAAGTACGTCACTTAGCCTTTCTTTGTAATTATCGATTAACAAGTTTATTTGTTTTCCAACACCTCATAATTAAATGATTCTCTCATACTCGTTAACCAATATTATAAATACCGTATGGTATTGGTGTCGGATTGAATTTTGATACGATATTATATCAATACCGGTCAATATTAAATACCGTTTCAGACAATTTTTTAAAATTAAGAAATAATTTTTGAATTTTTTAAAATTGTCCATTAATATATTATACTGTATACTTTATAATTTTACATCAATCATATTTCCGAAAATTATAATAATAAAAAATTAAAATAACAATTTATTTATTTATATTAAAATTAATTTTCATATATTTCATATA
>JANIMX020000027.1:2015845-2032829 GCA_024582655.2 Erythroxylum kunthianum
GCTTGAACCTTCGACCTTGTGGTTAACAGCCACACGCTCTAACCAACTGAGCTACTCCAGCCACTTTAATGCGCCCTTTTGAGTAATTAAAAATATAAAAATATATTTTCTCTAACACGTCACCCCACAGCTCCTCCCTCAGCAAATGCGTAATTATTGCATAATACTCAACAAAAGTGGAAAACTAGAGGAAAGGATACACAAACATATATCAATTGAAGTATGTAAGGTTTTGAACCAACTTTGAATTGACATATTATTACATGACTAGCTAAAATCACAAAACAGGACCAAAAGTTACATTGCGTATACAAAAGTAAGCCGATGCTAGTTTTGACAACAGAAACAAACAAATAGCAAAGACATAGATGGAAATGGGACAAAAGAAAAATGTGGATGTGGTTTCATTTCTGGACAGGGTCTTCCAATAGCTCATACAATGAATCCAAGCATCTTCGGAGGCTCGTCATGCCACTGTCTTCACTGGAACTTGGAGAACCTTGATTTCTTCTGTACAGATGGACAACAAGAACACTATAAACTTGGATTTATATTTGAATCTCTTCACTCTTCATTCCCTTTGAGAATGTTGTATTTGCAGAGAGGACATGTAGCATTCATCTTAAGCCATTTCACAATGCACGTGGAATGAAAATGATGGTTGCAAGAAAGTGTGTGAAGCTCCACTCCATCATCATATGAACTTAGGCAAATACAGCATTCCTACCCATCAGAAAAGGAAGAAGAGAAGTTGGACCAGAAACAATAAGAATCACCAAGCATGATTGAATTAATCCAAACATTAGAATTTAGAACTAATATTAATGAAAAGTCTCCACAAGCACAGACGCATGAAAATCCTCTTCTTACTTCTCACTGATGTAGGATCTTTTTTCTTTGTTGTACTGATTACTTATGTATGATTTAGCAGTTGTGTAATAGCAACGCCACCACTATTCTTGCCAAGCTCATAACAACATTCTTACAGTCTCTATCAACAAATTGCTGCCAATTGCACATTGGAACGTTTTCTTTTTACACAATTTAGTGCACCTGTACTGACATAATATTGATGCATTCACTCAAAAGGATAATTAGAAGCATAAGGTAACACTAAATTTCTTAGAAAACATAGCAGCATAATATAGCAACGTCATCCCCTACTATAGCCCGCAAAATTGTCAGATTTAGTGTACTTCTAACCAAAGAGCAACTTTGATGTAGGAAGGCTACAAAACATGTCAAAACTATTTGAAAAATACATTAAGCTGTAACTTAAGGGTTGCAGTAGGCTTAGAAAGAAAATAATATGGAAATGATTCCTTGGGTTTGTTATAAGAACTGGGAATGACTCCAGGATTTGGCATAGAAACAATGCTTTACACTTAACAAACTGAAATTCAGAATTCAGACAATCTTCTTTCTTTCTTCATTCACTAACTGAATTGTTTAACTTACAGCAAAACTCCCACCAACTTAAACCTAACCTAACGAGGTTCTTTATTAGTTATTATCTAACAGCTTGTTACTTGAAATATGTAGAATTTGATTATAAATCAATAAAAGCAAAAGTAAGCGGATTTGATTCTTTAATCCAGTTAAACAACTAAAATTCAATTGAAGTCTATCATTCTAATCGTAGAATCAACAAATTTATTTTTAACTTAACTAAAACACCCTTATTCCATATCTTTCTTTTATCTCTACCTCTGTTCTTTTTATTTTTCTCCAATCTCAAAATATCTTTCTTTTCGTCCTCTAACTCTACTCTCTTCCTTATCTCAAGTTCTATTTTCATAATCTTTGTGTCAGTCTTTTTTTTCCTTTACTTCTACCTCTATTTTTTTCTTCTTCCATTTCATTATTTATATATTTGATATAGTCAATTAACAACCTTATCTCACAGATACTTCTTTTATCTGTACCTCAGTTATGTTTCTCTTTCTCAAAGTTCTATAAAAAGCTTTGGGTCTATATTTCCTTTCCTAATCTCTACCTCTATTTCTTTTCTTTTCCAATCCATTGTTAATTTAAGCGTCATAATATCATTATTATTTCTTATTCCAGCTACTCTAATTAGTTCATGGTTGATCACCTCCTCTTAAATCTCATCTTTGTAACTGCAATATATTTGTTTAATAATTTCTCATGATTCACACAGTTGATTAGTTAATCAAACAATATTATGAGTCAATTACGAAACTCAATTCTAATTCTTATCTCCCGTCAACTTACAGCATCCTCATGCAGAAGTATGCGGTCACTTGCCAAGTATCCACTGCTTGTTTCAATAGGAATCATTTTCCCAGCTCCAACACCCTCCTTTTCACTATTTTTGTTTTCTTGAAATCTGTATTTTGGAAGTACACTAAGATCTGCCTCTGATGCACCTTCCTACAAATTCACAAAACAAGTGCAGGATTTTCAGTTACAAACTTCAGAAATTCTAATACCAAGAGGATGTTAAAGATCCATTTAATAGGACTTGATCATCAATTTGAAGAAAAAGCAAACCCCTTCATACCTGCCCTGCAACAGCATAAAGAATTGCTATAATGCAAGGTAAGCAGCAACAGAGTGCAATCCCAATCAGACATGCCAAAATAACACAAAAGCTTGCAAAGAACACATCAAACCACAAAAATACCACAACCAACCTGCAAAAATACAAAATCAGATACTAAAATATTTATTGCAAACTAACAAACTCTTGTGAGATTAATATCATTACAAATCAGGATTCTTTCTATATGCACACGACGAATCCATTCTAGGACCTAGCAAAACCTCAACCCATGACTTTGCCCCTTGGGTCTAAGCCCAAAATAAAAGGTTTGTTGTTTTGGAAGGGAAAATTGTTCTTTACTTCAAAAAAGAAAGCCAATTAACTTGTCATGCAAAACTCAATGCTCCAGAAACCATCATGGAGTAAATTTGAAGACGAAAAATAATCAAGGATCAAAGCTCAAACAGGCTCAATGTGTAGCATTTATACCAAAATATGTCAGTTCCATTCATGATTAATACTTTACAATAAACTTAAGGATAATTTGGAAGTAAAAGAAATAACCTGTAGCTTAATAAACAATATAATTGAGGGTTAAAAGATTTTTACTTATTAATAAAATTATGTTAATAAATTACCCTTGTGGCAATGTGCAGGATCATAAAAGGAAAAAGCCCAAATATACCCTCAGAGTTCATTAAATTACTCTTTCATTTCGTTTTCATTCAAATTAACCTCTAACTATTAATGCGACCAAAACAACTCAAATTGGTCCTAATGATGAACAATGTACCACATATACTAATCAAATGCAGTTTAAACAGAATTTTGTAACTATAAAGTCTTAAATAAATAAGAATTTGACTAAATGTATGAAATTCAACTTAACAGCCATCACAGAAAATTTGGAAGCTAGACTTTATTATTCTCTCCATTCTTTTGATATGAAGACTACCATAATGCCTTAAGAAAGTTACTCCCTTGGGACTGTAAGTTATATTAGTTTGGTCTTTCTCCAAACAATTGTTTGTTATTAATGCCAACTTGGGTTGATTTGTTATTAGAAGTTAGACATTGGATTGCATAATATTTGCAGAGTTATGATTTACTTTATGCTTCTAGA
Organism: Erythroxylum kunthianum; assembly: GCA_024582655.2. Taxonomy (NCBI): domain Eukaryota; kingdom Viridiplantae; phylum Streptophyta; class Magnoliopsida; order Malpighiales; family Erythroxylaceae; genus Erythroxylum; species Erythroxylum kunthianum. The sequence continues at coordinate 2,019,475 of JANIMX020000027.1, forward strand.
TAATCATCCTGCTTAGGATGAAACACTCGTGTAATCCTCCTGACACTTTATAAATTGAGGACAATACTTTTTGCTTAGTTGTGCACACTGCCGTGACTATGCATGGAATTTAAAATTGTAAAACAAGAAATTAGTGTTAAATTTAAATAACTTTATCATATTCGATGATCATAAGCAAAGCATAAAAGATTTACATGACTCTTAAGAGTTTAAAGTTTAAATTTGGATATGATTCAAACTTTATAGAACATCTATGATTAGAAAGTTTAACTTTCAAAGAGTTTATGGCAATATAATCATGAAATTTGTCCAAAACTAATTGAAACAATCAGCTCATCAGATTTTTTACCAAGTTTTTGTTTCTTGATTTTAGCATTTGACCGGCCTGGCTGAACTGGTTCCTAGATTTCCATATTCAATCAGCTAGATAAAAGCCACAACACTACTACAACTTTTTATTAACATGCAACAGTAACAGAAACCATCAATTCTGTGCAGACTAATGATTTGAAATAAAAACTGATCAGGAAGACTTACTTCCTGCCCTTGGTCGTTACAATTTTGGTGAGAACTTGTGAAAGAAAGGATAAAAGACAGAAATAAAAGAAGTGCAGAGGCATACCAGTATAAGCGTGGAGCATTTTGTGTGAGAATGTCACCACCGGAGACTACCCAATAAAACCCAACTATCCACCAAAGAAATGATGCCACTGTATTCACCGACTCACATCGTTTAGTGACACTACACGATGAAGTAACCAAATCATCAAGGGGTCAGCTAACTTATAAATTATTAGCACACCATCTTTTAGGAACTGCCAATGTTAGGTCAAGTAAAAGAGATTGTAACTTCATTTTATTGTCAGGAATGCAAATCAATGGGGATAAAAAGCTTTATGCAGGCCCAAGCAATGACGTGTTATCCAAAAAGCATATAGCTGTCACACTCAAATCTTTATTTCTGCTGGAAATCCTAATAATTGTTGAAGAGAAAATAAAGATTCTAAAAACGTTACAAGTAAGGAGTTATTAATATCCAGAAACTTTGAACACTCATGAATGATGAGATTAGTCATAGACCTGGTACCTATCGATTAGCTCAGGAATTACTACACCATATAGTAACTCTCCCCATTAGACATACAGAAGATAGACCAAAAGAGGTGGCAAGTCCCATGAGAAGCCACAAGCCTAAATATAAAAAGTCAAATCAGATGCGTCCAAATTGTTCATCAAGTTGACTGAAACATTTATGTTAATTTAGTCATCTTCTGGCTAAATGACTATGGGTTTGAGTATGTACATCATTTAAGAAAGGCATGCAGTGTAATGGATGCACTCGATCTCCATCCATGAATCTAAAAGAAACTTCCGAAATGGTAGAACAAACATAGTGTTTCAGATATGACTTTAGAACCATATAGTGTTGCCTAAATTTTCATTCCATTCTTAAAGAAAACATTCTCAACAAAAATGAAAATGAAATTTTGTCTAGCATTATAGTACTTCAATCACTATTGTATATTAGCTAGAACTTATCATAGAATAAATGATGAGAGTAGAAGCAACTTCAGTGATTATCGAAAGATGAGACAGAACTCTCTAATCACTGTTGGATCACAGAATCCTTGTCCGTTAATGGAAGAATTAGCAACAATTGAAACAGGATTAGCCATGCCACAAACACTGTTAGAGACAGGAATTTACAGTGTACACAATTAAAGGCCTGAATTTTCAGGTTCCAGGTGCAGCAAACCAAGTATTCCGCCTACGAATTACCAGCTCAGCTTTCCAAAAACAATGGAGGGAAAATTCTAGAAAATTTTAACTGCTTCCTTGAAATTTGGAAATTGCTGCAATCTAGTTAAGAATCTCTAAAGGCTTTGTAGAGATCGCACTTTGATGCTTAGTTTTCATCTTATATGATAATGATGACAATACAAGAGTCGTGCAATCTAAATATAACAATCACTCTATACTACAATCTTCAGTTTAAGTTTTAAAGCACCTTTACACCTCTTAAAAGCAATAACAAAATCTCTAGCCTAAAAGAAAACATTCCAATTTGCACATAACATGACAACAAAATTTAACCAAATTAACCACAAGAACATCAAATTGCAAGTTGAGATAACCAACCTTGATCGCCTAGAGCTCAAAGAACCCCTGTCATCACCATCCTCGTCTTCACTATCAGCATTCCCTCTCTCCAAGTCTTGTTGACTCTCATCTTCTCTAGGAACTCTCCGAACGTTCCTCCTCCGATACTCCAACCAAACCAACACAACATGAACCAAACACTGCAACGCATACCCACAGATCCACAGCCTGATAGGAGTATTGGGCCTCTCGTCGGCAGTCACTATCAGCATCGTAATCGAAACCACAACGAACGCCGTGTTCCAGAGCATGTCAAGCGCCACCCCCGGCTTCGAGTAGCCCCAGTCAGCTCGCCGCTCCTCCAGCTCACGCGCCGCCGACTCCCGAACAAGAACGGAAGGGCCTCTGCGGCCGGTGGCGCGGCCGAGGAGCATGGCCAGCGAGGCACGGTGGCCGGTTGAGGAGGTGGGTGGGTCCTGGCGGGGGCGAAGGAGTGGCGCGTGGGAGTCAGACGGTGCCGTGGGGGAGTTGGTTGACATTTGGAAAAATACTTTTGAGCTTCTGTGCTTCTCTTCTCTTCTCTTCTCTTTCTCTCCGTGGTTATCAAGACAAAGAGACTAGAAATTGTAGTGTAGTTGAAAACAAAGAAGATGAGATGATCACATTAATATGAGATTGATTAATAACATTATTATTATTATATAGCGATGGATGGATTAATCAAAGAAGAAGAAAGAGAAGAGGTAGTTAGGTAGGGCAGTGGATGGATTGTTTTGTTTTGAACATTGAACGGTAGATGGATAGTTTTCTCTTCTGTTCCAGACTTCCAGTTAGTTTTGTTTTGTATGCTTCCATTTTTCCTTTACTTTTTATGAAATTCCAGTTTTGTTTGTTTATCAATTTTTCTATTTCTTTATTACCGCTATGATTTAGTTCACTTTTCCATGTCTTATAAACAAGAATGTAACTATCTTTTACAACTTAAACTCGTTATTTATATATTGTGATGAAAATATACTTTGAACTATTTCTTCTAAAACATATTAAGGAACAAAACAAGTTTTTTCAAGACAATCAAATTCAAATAATTTAATTAATGATACATATTCTCAAAATAATGGAATAAATATAATCTTCGAAATTGTGTTGTATTAATTCGTGCATGTTGTGTTCAAAAAATAGTTTGTTATTTATATTAATAGAAATATTGTACAAATTATAATTCATAGATATCCAAGGGAATTGTAGAAATAGTTCAATTCCTTGTCATAAATTCTGTACATGATAGAAACACATGTTAGATTTTCTTATCAATATTTGACACCTCTTAATTGTGTTTGTTTGGTTTTAAATTAAATTATCGATTACGTGACGTAATTCGATCCTAGAAAAGATAATAAAGTGGCCCAATAAATGATCTAAATCGATGGGTCGAAGTCCGGGTGGAAAATAAGTTTCTTTCAGTGGACCGGACCCCTGTAGAGCTGTGATAAGAAAGCCCCATAGGGAAGCTATATTTATTAGGTTAAGGTCTCCTATGGTTACGGTTATCATTCGTAGCATACGGTTCTCTGACCCATTCGAAGTGCTACGTTGCCGGAAATCATAGAAAGACCTTAATCTCGTTGCCGTGATCACTTCTCCCTTCAACTACGCGGAGAACCGGGATCGTTTCGAGCTCCGAATCATCGTCCCAAAAATCGGAATGGAACCGAAATCAGGTATTTTACATTTTTCCATTATTTTCTTTTCACGTTTGTTCCTGAGCATGTAATAAGGTTTATTTTACATGTTTACATCCAAGTACAATACAAATGTTACAGGTCATTTGTGGTGGGCAACCGGACAAGTGCAGAAGGATAAGATAAATCTCGAAGGGGGTGTTTGTGAATGATTGGTCACATGTATGTAGATGGCTTGCTGTATCTCCAACTCTCTGCACTATGGATGGAAGAGAAGCCCACAGACACAGAGTCTATTTGGATGGAACTTAGGCAGGAGAAACAATATCGAAAAGCAGCAACCTAAGTACCATGAAGTTGACCTTGCCTTCTCTCCTTCTCTTGTGGACACAACATTCTTAAGGGGTACTCTCTTGTTTCATATTCTAAACACCATGCTTTTGTCTTCATTACCTAGGAATAGAAAGCTTTGTCTGTTGAAACTATAAACAAAAACCAAACTTCAGGGCCTAACTTGATTACCAGTTCACCTGAAATTCACATAGATTAGTGCAGGTAAAGATCTCAAGTGCTGCTACATAGCCACCATAGATGGGTTTAGTGCAACGAACTTCCATAATTGTAGCGACTTCAAGGGACCATGCGTGATTATAGGCTACACAGACAAGTCCTTCAAGTTTGGAGCCTTTAACCCTGAAGGCTACAGAAGCACAGACGATTACTACGACACGTTTGATGCATTTCTTTTCTATTGGGAAAGTGATGAGAAAATTGATCCCATCATCTTACCCAAGGTTGGTGGCAGTGGTGCAGCTCTTTTTGATTATGCTCGGGGCGGGCCTCAGTTTGGTGCTGATGGACTCCTCATTGGTCCTCCACTAGCACCTGTCATGGGCGGGTTTGCAGGGCCCGATACCAATTCGGGTATTGGTGACTTGAGGCAAGCCAAGTCTAGATTAGGACTGTCATATGCTAAGAGGGAGGATGGTAAAGAGTCTATATTTGGAGACGAATCTAGGGCTACTCTCCAAGAAGTCCTAGTTTTCTGTAGTCCTAAAATTGCTAGTTTATACTAAGCTACATGATGACCACCTTATAGTTGTATTATAGATGCATTATTTAAAACCTTAGATGGATGTATGTATGAAAATATGAATGCTTCACTTGAAAAAGAAAGACGGTTCTTTGATGGGCTTTCTGTTGGTGTAATTTTCCACTAAACTACATTACTTTTTAGGAAAAAAGAGAATGAAAAGAGAAAAGGAAGAAGATGCTGAAAATTGCTAATTGCTCATAAATGCACTTGTTTATTTCCATGGTGCAATTCCTTTTTCTGTTTCAAACTTTCCCTGGTGGGGAATATGGTGAAAAGAAAAAAAATTCTGAACTAACAAATGATGTGTTCATCACTTTGATGGAAGCAAAGAGGCCGTCCATAGATAGCCATAAAGCTATATAAGGAAGGTAGGTAGGTGGCTTTTAATGAAGGAATAGAGGGCGGCAGAATCTATTCTTGGAGAATGTCAGTTGGGGTGGCATGAAAAGGGCCTGTATGGTTAATAAGCTTTTAAGGAAAGTGTTGTTAATGTAAGCCTTTTCTTAAGATTCTGCAGAAGAATGGGACTCATAGTCATGAATTTGTGTCATCTAATAATATTCCCCAAATAATCATTAGAGAACAGGGGAGTGTGATTTTGGAAGCCTTCATGAAAAGGAAAGGACTGAAGATCAAAAATAGTTCATATAATACGTTTCTTGAATCTCTTGTACTTGCAGACTGTGGGTTACACTGCAGATGGGAGAATTACAGACAACTTAAAACCCTATTGGGTTACTTACATTTTGAAGAAATCTCTAGCATAAGTGATTGAAGTGATGGAGTGAATATATTTGTACCGTTTCAGACATGATCACTTGCAACTAAGTTCACATTTATGGAAAAGTACCATGTACTATTTATAAGGCCATAATAGCAAAAGACAGTTCATGAAATTGAAGATAACCAAATCCACTTCTGGTGCAATCTCTAAAAAGTGATGACAACCAGGAGGAGTACATTATAACAACATAAACAAGAAGGATTACATTTAGTTACTATACCACCCAATACAAATTGATACTCTTAGCTCCACTTAGTCTTTAACATAGCAGTTTAACACTTATTTCCCCATCCAAGAACAAACGTTAAAAGGTGTTGTCTTGGGGACCCCTCTCTTATGACACTCCATACTCAAGGTAGATTACTATATCCTGATTATCATATTGTCTTCCTGCAACCAAAGACCACCATAATATTCCCCTGAATTTCCATCTCCACTTGCTTGTCTGCATATTGGAGCTAGATCACAAGTTTCAGACCCTGCATTGCAAAAAAAAAAAGAGCCACTATGATCTCTCCTTTCTTTTCTTAGAAGTGTTTTGCATATCTTAGTGAACTGGTCTGATCATAACCTTCGTAAGCCATGTCCTCATTCTCATAAAATCCCATGTTTCCGTGTCCCGAGTAGGGTGATATGTAGCCAATATGACTGAGATCATCTGTAGGTTCGGTGAAATTCGAGTATGCTGAACTTGAAGAGAACTCTGTTGTGTGCTCATGCGGCAGCCATTGGTTCACTGAGCTTTGGTACTCATACTGAGGAAAATGTTCAGATACCAAATCATGTACTTGAGTGTAATCCTACATTTGACCATAATGGCAATCACGTTAGAAGAAACATGTATGTCGTAACCATCAAGTTCTGAAGTACCTTCTTAGTGATACCATACCTTGGAGGAATCGAGAATCAAATCCGAAGCGACCCAAAAGTTTGAAGGATTGCTCCCCAGTGAAGCAGGTTCGAGCTCCGCCATTGGTGCATCTTGATAAGGAGAAGTAAGAGGACTCGAATAATGACTCTCATTATGCAAGAAACTCCCTTGAGAAGAAGCATCCCCAGAGATGGCCACCGGCTCATTTGCTGCTATTCCAATTGAGGTGAACTCAACATTGTTTGAGACATTTTTCTTGGTTTTAGACTCTCCAGCCTGTGAGTCACTCACTTTGTGCCCTTGTTCATTCTTCCTAACGACACGGCACAAAGCATAAGGTCCCTGGAGAGCAAGTATCACGGTAACGACATGAGTCTGCTGAACTACCATAAAGTTTGTAGTGAAGAAGAACGGCCTAGTTCTGGTGTTATGCAAGAAAATTTGAAGTTACCTGAAAATTTGGTGATCCATGAGAAACATCGTCTGAGAGGCGATATTCATGCATTACCCAGTCTGTTCTATCCCCTAAAGGAGCTCGTCCACGATAGAAGACTAGAGTCTTTCTATACCCAGTGACTGATGATTGGCACACAACTTTCCTGTCTTTACCAGTAGCCTTCCAATAGCCAGCTTTAGTGGCTCTATTGGTTCTTGAACCATTTGGGTACTTTCGATCCCTTGGACAGAAGAAAAACCATTCCATATCTCTTTTGGGAAGGAATGACTTCTCTGCAAGTTCACAGATGGCAAATAAGTCTTAAATTCCCAGTCAATGAGAGTGAAAGGAATGTGAAGCCAAACCAATAACAGAATTCGTATAAAAGATTTAGATTTTTGGTTCATTATGCTGCAAAAAAGGATCTGTTAAGAGTAGTACCTGGAAGCTCCCATGGATCGAATTTGTACAAATCAATCACGGGGATAACTTCAAGCTCGATCTCAAGCCCCTGAACTTTTCTTTGAAGGTAATATCCAACCAATTCATCATCAGTTGGATGAAACCGAAACCCCGGTGGCAACGAAGCCCCTCCCATTTTCACAATCCACCTCACTTATCTAAAACTCAGTTGTAAAAGGAATAGCAGAAACAGAGGAAGCAGAAGAAAAACAGATCAGAGATGTGAAAGGTTCGTTGCTAAGTTCCTAGACTGTACCTATTAAAGATCTGGAAAATCCAAAAATAGAAGTTCTTATCAACACTAGGTTTCTTTCCAAGGATTAGGTACAACTTCCACAGAATGCACCCATTGAACAGCACAATCATCTTCTTCGGAACGTGAACTCTTATGATTCAGATTACCAGAACCCCCCCTCACCCCACTGAAAATGTAATGAAAACTTTAATGGTGAAATGAACAGGAAACTTGACTTGAACCCACTACCCAGAAGCTAAATGTCTGTTACAAACAACTTACAAGGACTAGTTAAAACTTACAAAATTTGAACCTGTTGCAATACCCAGAAGGGAAAATCAATCAAAATCTCTGAGAAAAACCGGAAATTCTGACTGGAAAAGCACTAAAAGAACTTCAGTAAGCTAAAACAAGAGAAGAATAAGCGATGAATAAGGAAAGAGAGAGAGCTGAGTTGGGTAGAGTAATAACAGAGGTGGCAGAGGAGCGCTTATATATGGGATTAGGGAGAGTGGCGACAGGAACAAAATTTTTGAACACCGAAAGTGGTGCGTAGATTGCTTGTCTGAAGCGAACCCCAAAATTCCACAAGCACTGGCCCGCATCAGTTGAGCCAGTTCACACCTACCAGTTTTAATTCCCGCCAGTTTCTCTTGATGACCGTTGCTTATCAAACTTAATTCATCTTGACCTTTCTTATCTCATCACTTGGATTGATTTTTTATTTTTTTTGGGCAATAGAAACAAAATCTTATTTTATAAAAAATATATAATTTAAATTTCTTATTATTTAATTTTAATTTTATTTATTTTAAAATTTATCATATTTTACTTCTATCATATTTATTAATTTATTTTTATCTAAAATATTAAAATTATTAATTTAACACTATGTTATTTTAAAATTATGAATTAAAGTAAAATTAACAAAGTATAAACATAAAAAAAATTGTATAATAGTTAAACAATACAGTAAAGATGTAAATGGCAGTTTTTAAAATACAAAAATTAAAGTAAAAAATTATCAAATATGAAAAACTCTATTGTAACAAAATAAAAAATATAATTTAAATAATGCCCCATAAAATAATAACAACACGCAACCTTTCTTAATAGGTATGTCACCCAATTTTTTAACTTTGCGAGAATTGGGTGAGAGATATTAATTGTACGCAGCTCTCTTTTTGAATTTTTTTTATAATGAGATTATTTTCGTAATGTGAACCTGTGATATTTCAGTCACAAAAATAATAATTTACCATCACTCCAAAGTTCGTAATATAAAAGATGAAATAATGTTAATAATGTTGGACTTTTGACATGAAATGTGTTGCATTATGGGTATGTAATTAGAGTAGGCACTAGAACAAGCCTAATCTTGTAAAGATTCTGCATAATCCTTAGAAGCACCAAGCAAATGAGCACTAGTTTTTGAAGTTTATGGATGATGAGGTCATTAACTTTAACCACACTTTTTATGTACTAACAACTGTAGAGTGGGTCAAAGCAGTCAAGAGAGCAAGCATTGATTGGGGAATTTTGTGGTTTCTTGATAGCATAACCTCCTTCCTTCCTTCCTTCCTTCCACATCATCCTGAGTCGGACAAAACACTTTTGCTTTAGTGCTTGTGTCAGCAAAGCTCCTCAAAAGAGGCTTGCCTCAGTTTTTATTATTATTAGGACCTGTCTTTTTTATGCTTTATAGCTCCTTCTCAATTCACATGTAGACGCAAAGTACACTTCCTAATTGGACAACTCACACATCTTAATTCCCATCTAGTAGGACCAACAAACTAAGAACATTGTCTTCTTTTGGAGTATGAACTCGCAGATTTCTAGTTGGGTTAAAAATGGAACAAGAACAAAGAAAAAGGCAATGTTTTAAAGCCCGCTTTAGGATTTAGCGTTAGGTGAGTGTTTTTGTATTATATACAATTGAACGTTCTTTGCTTTTGAGTAGTTGTGGGAGCTAAAAAGGGCTTCCACTTGTCAAATACAAAGATCACTAGGCAAGAACAATTTAACCAATTAGTAACTAATGAATTACAATGCTTCTATATCTAAGGCTTAATTCATAGTTTCTACCATTGCCTTTCTGAGTTCATTGATTTGGTAAATCCAACTTGATTGTGACTACTCAACCCAAAGCTACAAAAAGCTAAATGGGTCACAGTAGGATATGATACTACATGATGCAAGTCATGCTTTAGACCCTATATGGTCGGGTTATAATTGAGTTCGTGGAATATATGAGAACAAACATATATTTATATAGTCAAAATTTTTAGTATAAATTACAATTTTTCATCGAATAATTTGCCATATGAATAATTACTAAATTTTTTTTCTTAAAATAGTCTCTATGGGAGTCGAGCAAAAATGAATACTTTTGAGCTGGGTGGCACCAAATAATTCCCAAGTTTGGATGTTGGAGTTGAACTTCTATTCTAAAAGGAAGAAAGTGGGAGACAACAAATTGCTTCTTACGGCAGGCAAAGTGCCTCACCGCTCTTAATTACAAGTGCATTGCATAGATTTCCAACACTACGATAGTAACCCTTGAGACCTAAAACAGGAGGGAACTGTTAATAAATGCTCAATGCATGTATCATGGGACCTTGTAAATTTAACACCAAGTCTTCCACCAAAAATAAGTGGAAGGAATAAAACAAAATTGACCAAAAAATTATAAAAAAAAAAACCCAAAAGGGGTCTCCAAAAGTCTTGCTGATGAGGTGGTTCACAATAGTAACAAGCAGATACAGATCAAATGTGAAATGAAATGAGTAGAGAAAAGTGTAAATGTAATGATGTCTAATAAACTGGCTACATATTAATAATAGTTGTTAGAAGAAATAAGAAGACTTTTACGGGGAACTTAAAAAAAAAAAAAAGAGTAAGACCAAAAACAAAAACCCTAATCCCTTGTCGTTGTTTGTCCAATGCTTTCGGTTCCTTTGTCCCGTTGGTGCCTCTTGGACCATGGTTTTAATTTAACACCATCTCCCCTCTCTGTGAACCAACGGTGCTCTTACATATATGTGCTCTTTTCAACATAATTGCGAGTGGGGATGGGAATGGCAGAGACATTCAGGTCAAACACGTAGCAATTGTATTCCCATATATAGTTGTTGGTTTCTGACTAGAATCATCATTAAGTTCAAAACCATTGATTACATACAAATCCTAATATTATGCTTTTTTTTAGTAAAAATTAGATGAATGTTTAATGGGTTGTGAAAAAGAAAATTATATAATAATTAAATATATTAATAAAAATAAGAAAAAAGGCCGCGATGTACCAAAAAATCTACATGCTAACAAAGTATATATGCAAATACATCGTTGTTATAAACTGAAGTTCTGAATATATGATCACACTCTCAAATGAGTTCAATGAATGTTCATTCTTGTTTTCAGTGTTGCAACATTTTGAGTGTACCATCCACAAATCTACATGAAGATGGCATTTGTAGTCTTGGAGATTCCAGGAGATTGCAAGTGATAATGATAAAACTGAACAAAGTGTACATGTAGAGCTCACTTGGCCGCACACAACCATTTCATTCATGTCACACTCACATCTCAAGAGTAACCCAAAACGATAAGGGAGAAAAGGAATTGCATTATTATTATTATTGCCCCACTCTTGGCTGTGATTAGCTAGTCATTAAGCTGCCATTATTTTTGTCCTTTGGAGAGAAAAAAAAAAGAGCGGAAAAAGAGGGCAGCCATCGAACACTGTTAAGCAAAAAGTAAATCAAGACAAGACAAAAGAGACTACAATTATCAACAATATCCCGAGATCTCCTCTAGTTATCGTTTATTTATTTATTTTCCCAATAAGTTCTTTCAAATGTTTAAGAAACCTATCACCTTTGAACTCGTGTATGAGACATGTTGCAGACACGAGTGTTTAATAGATTAACGTTTGTCGATATTCGATAAACCTAATTACACTAACAACAGGACAAAAGATCATGTTATAATGACCTCTTTGAGATTGTGTTGCATCATAATTTCGACTCGTGTGTGATTCACTTGATGACTAAGCTGCAATTATATAAGATATAATACGGTCAATTTTATTTCATAAATAAGCTCTAAGATTGGTCAAACAATGTGCAGTCGTCGTTTCGAGCAGACAAGCATGGATGTTTTGAAATTAAGATTACAACAGCTTTTTGAATATGCCCCCCATCTTTCTAATATTATTATATGATGCTACCCATTTTTCTTTCCTTTTTTTGTGCCTGGAAAGTCCAAAGTACATGCATGTTTTACTTGAAGCAACAGTTGGTATTTATTGAAACCTGTGCATGTCTGCTTCATGTTCCACTTATTCATATGTGATACTGTACACACCTGTTTTCTTTCTCCTATTTCATGTATTCCTTTTGATTCCTATTTATTAAGAAGGGTTTGGTGGATGAAATTACTGAATTACTATTAGTTCTGTTTGTTTGAGCTGATAGCTGGTATCTGATTGTGAAAAGCTACCTTTAGTAGCTTATTGAATCAGGAGCTGTTTGAGGCTTAAATACCTATCAGGAGTTGTTTGATGTCCTTTAACAAACAGCTGGTAGTTGAATCAGAAGCTGTTTGGAATTATCAGCTCCTCCCAAACGCTAAAACAAACAAACTCTTAAACGTGTTCAATCAAACTTTCTTTAAGTTTAGTGCGGAGAAGTCAAGTCTACAAGTGTTTGCTTTCCTTTTCTTACTTATTTGGAAGTTTTTAACTATTGTACATAGTGATAATATTTGATAATTAGCCTTGATAAGATTATTTTTTATAATTAAAATATTACTGTTCAAGTTACAAAACAATCTTTTTTTAAAATAATTAAAAAAATATTACGTACAATTAATATTTTTTACTCGTTATTAACATGTTAATTTATTATTTTTTCCCTTCCAACTTATTATTTAATATAATAACAAATCAGCTTATTATTATTCTTAAAAAAACAAATCAGCTTATTATTTAACGTGAGCCGAAAATAGATTATCCATAGTGCATACTTAGGTATAAAGATATAAATAAAAAAACATACATTTTGCTTCTGGGTTACTAACACCTTTATTTCATGTTTCCGGCTGATAGGTATGGTAAAATAGAATAATCAAGAGAAATAATTTCATTGTAAATAAAAAATATAACAAATACAAATACAATTACTATATTTTAATTTCTATTCCAATCAGTTTGATGTTTAATAAGTTGTTTTCAGATTAATTTTAAAAAATATCGATATTCTTAACTTATTGTGAATTTAAAAAGCTCGGCCTGTTTGTTTATATTTTTTTTCTTGTTTTTTGTTGTAGTTTTTTTTAAAATGAAACAAATCATTAAAACGTATTTATTTGAGATTTGTTGTCATTTTTTGTTTTTAAAAATAAAAAATCCACAATAACTTTAGAGAAACATAAAAAGTGGTTTTTGTATATTTTTAAAACAAGTTTTTTTTTCTTCTCAAATCAACAACACATATTGGAGAGATGAGGTAGTAAGATGAAACGTGTCGTAGATCCCAACATCCACTGCTATACGTTTTTTTTCTTCTTAAATGTTTATATGCTAATTATTTCTATTTTTTAGATATTTATCTTATTTATATTCTTCTCCGATTCAGGTTAGTTCCTTACTTCGTTTTCTGCTCATTTGAATTCTAGGTCTCCTACTGCT
>JANIMX020000027.1:2700839-2716951 GCA_024582655.2 Erythroxylum kunthianum
TTTCCGTCTCCTTATAATCGGCTACTAATATGTTCTGCCGATACCTTCTTGCAATCGGCTAGCATGTGTTATGCCGAGATTTCCTTGCAATCGGCTACCGATTTGTTTAGTCAATGCCTCCTTTCAATCGACTAGAATATTATATGTCACTAGTCAATATATATTCGGCAATCGACTGGCAATTCTTACGTCATTAGTCAATATACTATTCTCCGCTCGGCTACCAAGTCCCCTGCTGTCATCAGTCGATATACTGTTCATCCCTCGGCTACCAAGTTCCCCCAATGTTATATGCCCCTTCTATCGACAAACATTCTTACTTATTCGTCTGGCATTCGACTTAACTACTTGTCTCGGCTCAATATTCTCGTCGTCTATTCTATTCCTGAAATCGGGTATTAACACATAGTTTAGAATATGTCATTCTCTATTTACATATTTCTCTATTTTCACAATTACGTATATAAGAGTATTGATATCTTTGTAATGAAAAAATATTAGTTGAATATGAATACTGCCTTTTTTTCTTTTACTTTTTGTGGTTTAAGATTCATAAAAAAAATACTAACATCATTTTCATGAAGAAAGAAATAAACGAAATTCTCATTAGGCATCTTTAATTTTTTTATTAATTTAATTTGATAGTTATGCTCAATATAAATTAAATTATTAAGAACAATTAATAAATCATTGTAATTTAGTATATATTTATTATGATAATTACTGGAATCACTAAATTTTAAGATTTTAAAAATATAAAATGTTTGAACAACGTAACCTATTCAAGTTTAAAATCTTATATTTTTTTACTACAGCAATGCTTATAAGGAATAATTTATTAAATATTTATTTTATAATCGTTGAAGTCACAATATATTGAAATGACATAAAAATATGGTTAATTGTCAAAAAATTAAATTTTATAATATTAATCCAAACTTTAAAAAGTCTAGAATAAAAAATAACTTTACCTTAAATTCTTCATTAATTTCACATTAAATTAATATTTTTATCATATGACTATCACATATTGTATTTGTACCATGCAAAATTTCATTATTTAATAAATTATAAATATAACAAAAATTAAAATAATTATATACTCATTTATATGTTTTATTTCATAATTATTTTAGAGTGTCCAATATTTATAATTTATTAAATAATAAAATTTATGCATGATACAATATAATATATATGTAACAGTTACATATTAAAAATTTAATCTAACCTGGCTTATCATTAATGAAGAAATTAATTTTGAGTTATTTTTACTAAAATTTAAAAGTTGAAATATTTGAATACAATTTTTTAAAATTTAGGCTAGTATTATATAATTGAATAAATATTGAGAATTTTAGTAAAATAACTCAAAAAATTAAAATATATCTAATCACATAATGTAATTATTTATTTCTTAAAAGCAAAACTTACCTTATCCATAATCCAATGTCAAGTGTGCAATTTGATGATGACACCACACCTCCTTTACATTATCTAAAAAGTTTAGGAAACCAATCACTTCTCAGGAATTGACATGGCCCACCTTCCACGTTATTGACTTATTTCCTAATATTGTACATGTACAAATATTTTTATTTTTATTTTTCATAATTTTGTATTTAAATATTAATTCTTATATATATATATATCGATTTAATTTTAAATTGTCTATCTGAGATTTGTTTATTCCCTTCAAATTTATATTTAATATGCTTATTACAGTTTTTTTTTTCTAAACGACATGTCGAATGGAAAAAGTAAAGGGAAATCATCAAACCACTTATCCACCGTCGACTTCATCTCCAATCGTTAATAAGAAAAGCGCGGGAAGTTCAACGAACTTAAAAATCAAAACCCCATATCGAAGCCCTAAACCCTAATGCAATCACTGTTTCTCAGTCTCTCACATCTGCTTGATTCTCTTACTGAGGGATACAACAATGGATCCTTTCGCTTTTATGGCGGGCCTATGCCACGTGTCCTCCTCTCAAGAGGAATTATTGAGTCGCTGCCCGTTCGCTCTCGAGCCGGAGGAGGCTGACTCCGAACTCTTCCCCGAGGATTCCGGCTCGTTTCCGGTGGAGTCCACCGGAATCATAATGGTTTCCCCGCCGGAAAGTTCCGAGGAATGTCATGAAGGCGCTAATGCACCTACTGACAACAACGACTTTTTTCACACCCCACCGGAAGGCTCCTCGCTGGTCAGTTCTCAGGAACAACATCAGCAACAGCTGAAGCGATCGGTGGCCGTTGATCCTGGCGGGAATCTCCCGGCGGAGAGAGCAGTAAATGATGAAAATTTGGTGGCCCTTGATTTGGGGAGGGATACGGATATAGGGTCTCATTTCGATTTGGGTTCGGTAACTCTCTGTAACTCAACGGAAATTAGGGTTTCTGAAAGGGAATTACCTTCAAACGATGATTTATGTGAGTCTCCTTTGAAGAAGTCTAAAATTTCGGAATTGGAAACTCCGAGGAATAGTTTAATTGCTGATGCTGGAAACACACTAGATATATTGATTAAACATGCGGACAAACTGAAATATTTGTCTGAAAAGTCTCAAAATTTGGGTGAAAACTCGAAAATGGAGACTCCAAGAGGCTGCTTAGGTACTGAAGCAGAAAGCTTTGTTGTCAAGTTCACGAGATCAATAGAAAGATTGTGTTCCTTATCCAGAGATAAAGTAAAACTGGATAAGAATTTGGTTTTACCTACTTCAAGGAGTAATGTAGATGCTGAAACATTAAATCATTCTAGAGATGCTGATAAATCTAAGGGAAGTCATCCAGGTAGAGAAAGCTTCCCAAAGAGAAAGATTGAATTTTCTACTAAGTTATCAGATTATTTTCAAGAAGATGACGCAGTTGGAGGGCTTAGTGGTAGTAGACTCGAAGGCATAAGTAAGGAAAAAGAGGATAGTGAAGCTATCAGAGTATTGGACCAGAGAGGGGGCAATGCAGCTAAAAAGAGCCGTAATGATATTGGCAAGCTCAGATACGTTCTTTCTAGTGGTTCACTCATTTGTGGAAGGGAGAAAGATGATAAACAAAAGCACGATATGCGAGTATCACTATGTAGAAAGGAAAATGCAAGAGAAGATGAAATGGGTTCTGATGGTGTTCAGGACACTGAAAGTTGCAAGGAGCTTACACTCTTAGATGTCCTTAGAATGCTTGCACAGGACTGTCACCATGATCCCTGTATAGAGAAATTAACCATCTATGAGGCTGCAAAAAGGCGTGGCTTGACCTTTCCTTGAGGAGGAGATAATGACCATTATCCGGTATGGTCCCTCCACTGACTGACTAGCACAATTACTTTGTTTACAACTTGTACATGTTGAAACACGAGTGTAGCTGCTACAGGATGCTGCTCTTTTAATAGATAAAAATACACTGACAGGAAAGTTTTCTGCTTTCCTGACAATGTTGCAGGGGGCTAAATGCATCATTTTGTAGCAAAATGAATGGTATTGTGTATAGTGTAATTGTACCTAGCTTGTATGATAAATAGACTACTCTCTTAACATCTAAATTATAGTTCTTTCCTTTTCCTTTTATTGGTGAAGTAGTCTTGCAATTACCCAGTATGTTGTATTGGTTTGAAATGTCGGAATAATCCATTTTGATTTAGTATTGATAATTGTATACCATCAAGAATTTGCTTCAGATCAGCCTAGAGCCTTAGCTGAGAAGTGACTGTGTTTTTCCTTTGTTACTTCCTCTTTAAATCAGAGAGCTTTAGTTGTTTGAAGCAAAAGATTTATCTTCCTCGGTTAACAAAACAGTAATGTTAGGCCCACCATGATGCATGCTTTAAAGCTTCTGCTCTGAGTGGAAATGGAATCGACATTCTGACTTCTGGATTGCTCTCACTGATTTTAAATGGTTGCTATCAGACTTTATCATATTTTAAGCATCTAAGTAGCAAATCTTTTTCATTGTTAAAATGTCAATAGCCTTTCAAATAAAAAGACAGATCGAGAGAGAGAGAAAGAGCAAGAGTAAAGGTTGGGAATTTTTTAAGGAAAAAAAGAAAGGTCACAAGATTATTGTGTGGTCGAATAATAATTCAGTCTTACCCCATTTTGATGCATGTGATGAACCAGATTGGATGCACCATTCTTTAACAAGCAGTATAGAACAGCTTTACAACATGCCTACAGGTCCAGCTCCACTTACATAGTGAAATATTTCTCAGGAGGACTAGCATTAAAATAGCTTCATTGGAATATGACATCGGTAAGTGGTTATTTTTATCTCAAAAAAGCAATCATCTGTTATTGGACAAAACAGAGTATTGAAATGACCAAATATTTGTATCAAGTTGTACCAAAAATTTAAGTTTGTACCGACTAATATAAAGATGTAGGTCAAAATATCAAAATATAGAATTAATAATATTGACTTATTTTCTGCTAAAGTTGATTCAAAATGCTTTCTGCCTTCATGTTTGAACAGTTCATAATTTAGCTGAGAAGATGCTGTCTAATATATTCTCCAATATAATAAAAAGACAGTTCCATACATAACTCTTGAAATCATCTTTTAGGAACTTTCAAGCTTTATATTACAATCTTTCTTCCAACCTATACAAAAACAAAACAAAACAAAACCCACCAAAAATGTATCGCTTAACACATTAAGTTTGATTGAAAGGGAAAAAGCAGCAACCATCACACCTCATTCAGTTCTTCATAATTGGTCTGGCATGCAGAATCATATAGCCTAGCCATGGCATTTGGCAGAAGGTGGACCTACATACCCCTAAGTAATCAAAATGAACTGTTTTGGGAGTGCTAGGGACGGACTTGATGTTGGTGTATTGAGCTACTACTAGTGCTTGCCTTTGGTCCAAATCTTAGAGTTGGGTGAAGAAGTTCTGCTTGTGGAAATGAGCTATTACATGGCACATCCAGCAGAAGATCTTGATCAGAACTTTCTTCAACATAAAGAGGAGTATCCAGCATAAGGGAGCCACCATCTGGAGGCATGGCAAATAAGCTTCTTGGGCTGAAGCAAGATCCATCATTATCCATAACTTCTTTGTTTTCATAAGTAGCCTTAATGACAATCCTTTTAGGACTCTTCATTGTTCTTGCTTCTGAAGAAGTAAGAGCAAAACAATCCTTGAGGACAAGGAAACATGGAAGCAGATGATAACAATCCTGACCATCTCTAAATGTGTAGGAACTGTGAATCTATAAATGAATTTACATTTCTCAGTATGCAAACGAGTAAAGATGGTATTACCCGTTATTTAAAACTAATAATATAACCTTAGTTCCACTAATATTTTACGAAATTTGTAGTTTTGATATAAAGATATATAAGAAAGTACAGCTCCATTTCATCAATATACTTGAGATTAGTGAATATTGGCTAACCTGGAAACTTTTTACCAAGATTATCGCCTACTCTCCTGGCAGGAGTGGAGTTACTTGGTGCAATGCCATTTTGTCCCCTTACAATGCTTGATCTGCCATTAGCACCTGTACACTTCTGCACCCAAAGAGAGACTTTACTATCATATACTAGTGAACTAACATCACAAAGAGCTGAACTACCACATCCTCAACCTACAATGTTTCTACATAAAAAGATTAACCCAAACCTTTAGTTCATGGTAATGTTCCACCCATTTGGATTTCGACAAATTGGATAACGCCAGCCTTTTTACAGTCTTACAGTCTTCAGTTTTTGCTCCTGAAAAGGAGAGATCAAAGACACCTTCTGCAAGCAGTTTCTGATACAAAAACATGTCCTCCTTGAATTGAGGGCTATTAAGCATATTTTTTAGGCTGCAAATGCAAAAGGAAATCATTTTAATCTTGAGCTCAGGTCAGCTTCTGCAAACTATATTGATTTATGTGACATAGAATGCATATGGAAGATGCCCGCAAATTTCATAAATAAATAAAAAACAAGAACAATAGATAAATTGCACGCACACATAATGGGAAGCAAGGATATTTGCCCAATACAGAGTGCGGTAGCAAAGTGAAAATTGTTAGCAGATTTCCACCAATCTCAAGAACCAATTGGATATGTCAATTGAAAAGCTGAAACTTCATAAAAATATTATTGCTAATGACAGCATGCCTGCTTCTGTAACAACGATGTTCATTGTCCAACCAAACTGACACTTATTACTCGTAGTGAGAAAGTGCAAACCTGTCAGGAAGTTTGGCAGTACCAACAGGAGGTAGATATTTTAGTAACTGCTGCTGCTCTTCTGTTGTCAAGTTTCTAGCGAACTCCTCGAAATTAAGAATATCCTAAAACAAAAGTGAATCATAATAAACATCACCAAGTGTAGACTAAATATTGAAAGTCAATTGTTATTGACACATCTCAAAATCCTCGAATCATTTAATAGAAAAGGATATACAAAAAAAAATGGCAGATAACACTGAAATAACGAATAACAGAATCTTGATATTATATGCATAACAAGTCACCATTTCCACGAGTACATTAGGAAAACCAGGGCTTCTGTTCTCAGCGAGAAGTAACAGTGATCACAGACAAGAACAAAAGATACATATCAAAATTGTTTTCACAAAACCATGAAGGAAAAAGCAAATGGAACTTACATTTAGATCTACATTACACAGTAGTGAATTATGATTTTCCAGGATTTGTAGTTTCTCACAGTGAGAATTGTCCCTGAAATTCCAAATAGCAAAAGTTAAACATAGCAAATGTAACTGTAATGCATCCCTTCAGTTTCCCAATATTTAATTTTCATCTTCAATGCAAACTGCAAGCATACTCGTTAAAACAGTGGTTCATCCAAGATACTGACTGATTTTATCTACACCCAGATCAAAGATCCACCGACCCAAATGTGACTAGCCAAATCAATTTGTGTGTCCTTTGAAACCTGAGTAATTACCTTTTCGGTTCCTCTCGTTGCACTCCTTTTCCAAAAGGATTCTTATCTTTATCACTAGCAGCATATGTTCTGTTTATGCTCTTGCCCTCACTATATACAGGATGGCTCATAAAATGTGAATAAGCTTCATTTGTTGAGTATTGTTTGTTCTCAACAGAGAGGGAGCTAGCTTCAGATTCCTCATCTCGAGCTATTGAGCTTGGATGTCTAATCAGAACACTTCCATGTCCAATCTCTACAGAAACCATTGGTGTTTCACTCTCAAAAAGCAAATCCTCTTCAGAAGAGCCAGAGAAGCATGAAGATTGTTGTTCATGTAATATAGTATAAAGATCTTTCGTCAGCTTTTCAACAGGAGATGGCTTCGGACGATTGACACACGTCCTCTTCTTAGAAGGTACCATTGTGTCCCACACAATTGATTGAGATGGACCTGAAACCATAACACACAGTTAAAGTGAAGTCATTTATGAGTTCAGTACAAGTTTTTGCAAACTAAACTGAGTTGCAGTCCTTCATAACATACGTCAGTAATATAGAACTAAAGGTTCCAACTTTCAACCATGTTAGCATAAGAAATATAAACTGTCAGCAACTGCCATTAAGATCTCATTCTATCTAGTTCTTTGTTTTACCACCGATCAGTGTAAGCCACTTCTGCTCCTTGACGAAGCCAAACACTATTTTTTTAATGGTAGTAATAATGTCACTATGTATCTCCTATTGGCCTTCGTTCCTTTATTTCCTTTTACCATTTTGGAATTGTTATGAGTGATTTATAATCTCTTATACCAATCATAACGACTGAGACCAGGAATATAAGCCAAAAGTGTAACTAGGAAATAGAAATAGCCATGTCAGCCACTATGTAACCTCTAAAGTTTGTTCCCTGTTTTGGAAAGAACAATAATTTTTGTCAGCATTTAACCTGTCAATTCGCTTGTATCTGCACTGCCAAATTGTGCACAGCTCTCCGAGTTGGATATGGCTGATCCAGAACTTGACCTATTACTGGTATCTTTGTCAAAAGCCTTTCGATAACCCAGGTTGTAATCAGGATTAACCCCTCCAACCACCTCGGTATCATGGTTTGATTTTCTTTTCAGCAGTTTAACTTCTTTGTTCTTGTTTACTGATATGCTTTTCATCCTAGAGCTCCTGTGGTCCTCGTAATCATCAACATCTGCTCGAGCATGAAGTGGGGTATAATTCACGAGTGTTCCTTTTGTTCTCCATCTGGACCCACAAGCATTGCACAGTACCGGCTTCTCAGGAGGCCCATTGCGCCAAAGAGGTGTGCCTAAACCAGATCATTGTTGTAACTTACGTTATATTGCCATCAATGTAAAGTAACAACACAAGAAGCCACATAGATTAAATTGAAGAACAAAGAGATTTGAACATTCAATATGCATATTTCAGGAAAAGGTATTCGGAAAATCTTGTCCAATAAATTTCCATTACTGAAGAAACAAGAAAAGGGTGGGAATATATCTAACGTTTCAAGGAACATTCTTACAGTTATTTTCATTCATACATTAGTCAAGCTCAGGCTGACACTTTCATGAAAAATGACGAAAGGAAAAAATGGCGATACTTCACTAAACAATGGCGGGTAAAAGAGTATAATGGTGCTACTATCACTCCCTTTATAAATAAAACACAAACAGAGTAATTGCAAAAACTTCATTCGAACTCATTCGCCACTAATCAAACAAGGAACTTAAGAAATGGAGATTATATTCATAAACATCATTGGTATAGTAACACCGAAACTCAAATGCAATAACTGAATTCCTACATGTACATTAGCTAAATCATATCCTGCATAATATAGTCCAGACAAGTGGTACTAATTGAACAAGATAAAAGCAAAATTATGTTGCAAAATGATGACATTGCCAATTACTTTTAAAGCTAATGGCATTTTTACAGTCAAAGTTGATTCGAGATTGTATTAGAACAATGTGTATTCTTTGCAGGGATTCGTTGGAACACGTTTAAGACCTTAGAATACCCTATGCAATGTTTGAGTAGTTTAATATAATCCATATGAAAGACATGAACAGCTCTATCAGGAACTTAACAGCATATGCAAAGGCCCTAACTTCATTTGATCAATTTCGTAGAAACACAAACAGAAAAAACTACAGTTTTGACTTAGTATTCGGGATCATTACATTCTTTGGTAAACAAAAAAGAAAGAGCCAACTAATCCAATACCCAATGCCCCAGTATAAACAGACACCAAACTCTGTTCCTGTAAGGAAGGATAGTTCAAACTATACTAAAATGTCGAAGAAGAAAAAGAACCAACAAGCGCAGAAACTAGAGGTCAATGAATTGGATAAGAAAACTCATTAGAAAACAAATCTATAACTCGTTTGTCACAGAAACAAGTATCCCTCTAATCCAAATCAATAGATTAACAAAAAAGTAATGAGAAATAACTCAAGTTCTTCATATAATATCCTTGTCCAGGTATAGTCAAACTGTTTATTGGTACTATAAAATTTTCACAGCACAAAAGATTGAATCATTAACAGAAACATTAGATTGAAAAAGGTGAGCTCAAGGAAAAGCTTTCCCCATCTTTAATGAGGAATAAAAAAATGGAGAAACAAGAACTCACTTGTAACTCCACAGTGACAGCAAGGTCCTTGCTTGCCCATGTCTTTCTCTTTTGCTTAAAGTGAAGGATATTGAAAATTCAATGAAAAATTACAAACAGGAAAACTGAATTTACCAAAACACACAACTTTACAAAATAGAAACTTCTTTTCCAGAAATTTTCATAAGAGTTTTTTGTTTGTTCTCTTCAACCCTTTATATGTCTATACAAAAACTACTGGGCACGTGAGGCTTTATGTCCCAACAAACCCAGAAAAAGGAGTTTGACAAGAAAAAGAGACCAAAAGCCCAGAAACTCACAAGAGCTTGTGTGTCCTAATAGCTCATGAAAAATCACAGAAACCCAGTTAAAAGGGGAAGAAGACCAAAAAGAAAAAAGAAAGAACAGATTTTGATGTGTATTTTCAGCTGGGAATCTGTACAATCCAATAGAGAAAAGAAAAGACCATTTCAAGGAATCTAATAAATGGCTGTGAAAAAAGAGGAAGGTGAAATGTGAGATAGGAGAAAGAGAGACTGAGGAAGAGAGAGAGAGAGAGAGAGAAGGCTTTGTTGTGTCTAATATATGACAACTCTCCTCTACTTAGTTGTTTTGTATGTGAAGTAAATGTTGGAGCTTTCCTCTCTCTCTCTCTCTCTCTCTGCTTTCCATTTTTTTATTATTTTATTTCTTGTTGTTGATGTTATTGAAATTATTTTAAATCCCAATCTTCTCATCCTTTGAACTCTATTATATATGAAATTATTTATTTGTTTTTAATGTTTTTCCTTATATTATTCTTGTCCATCTCTTGACTATTGACTTTTTTTTCCCAATTGATGTTAAAAAAAATTAAAATATTCATAATATTAATTTATAAATTATATTTAATTAATTTAAAATTTAATATGATAATTATTTAATTATTATTTATATAATTAATGTATTACCACTAAAATTAGAAATTATTTTACATTTTAGATTTGCTAAATTAGGAGGTAAGTACACAAAAACAAAAGTGGGTTCGTATTGGCTTGCTTTTTATTTGTATACAAATTAGTACAACAAGCCTTTAAACTCACCGCCACGGTCGCCGATTCTCGGTCACAATCACATTCGTCACCTTCTGATTCGCTATGGTATTTTCCGATTGGACCCACGTAAGGTGATTAAGGTAGCGGTTAGTCAATGTGATTTCTGCTAGCTGTTACTTTATCATTCCTTTCTATAAAAAAAAGGAAATAATTTCAATGACTTTTTTTTTTAATTTAGGGACCAAAAATACCCATGATAAATACACTAGTGGGTATCTCATGAATTTGACCCATCTTGGTGCTTTCCTTGCTAGCTTTGAGCTTATCAATTAATTTGAGGCAATGAAAATTAAATGCTAAAATGTAAATTATTTTGATCCAACGGTTGAGATTCATCTATCTTTTGGACTTGACCTATGAATAGGTAGGTCAAAGAAAAAAGTTTAAAAGTCATATAGTCATATGGTCATATGCCTAGCCTTGACCTTTTATTTTTTTAATAGGAGGGCGAATTTTAGAGTTTTCGGTAAGGTTATTCGTTTGTGCCTGAAAGGTCATAAATTCGAGTCACGGAAATAGTCTCTTTATAAAAAATACAAGGGAAATGTTGTGTATAATTAATATTCCTTACCCGAATTTCATAAAGTCGAAAAATTGTATTTGTTGTTGTTGTTGGTTATGGTGATTTACTTATTACATATTATTAATACTATACACCTCACTCACTCATACCACACCTTTATAAATTATGGAGTTGATGGGAATAGAACATAAGATAAAGTCCATTCAATAAGTCTCAAAATATTTTGGAATGGGTCCTATATGCTAAATTATTCTTTTAAAAGCAAGTGATTTACTTTATTATCAACTTAACTTAAGCTCATTATTATTATTATTATTATTATTATAAAAACAATTTAAATAATTATTTTAAGTATAAATTTTTTAAAATTTTAAGATTTGAAAAGTTTGTTTTCTTTAAATTAGAGCATACAAATGAAAGAATGATTTTGTGAAAGAACAACTACAAGTAGGGGTCAAGAATTTTCACATCATGGGTCACCACTAAAACTAAATTATCAATTTTCATTTATTTTATTGGGAAGGTATGCAATTAGATTAGATTAGAAAAAAGTTATTGTAGCCACTCTCATTAGTGGGTCCCAATAGAGCTACCAGTTTCTCTTCTCCAACACCTTCTTCAAGCCTTCAACTCCCATTTTTGCCCTTGGAATTTCTCACTGAGATTTTATAAATATATTTATTATTTTAAATTTAACATAACAACATTTGATACAAATAATTTAAAAATAGTAATAGGATATGTTTTTAATTTATATTTATTTTCAAATAATGTAAATTAGGAATGAAGTTTGATATCTCTTATGATTGTCCGGTTAGGAAGACCAAAATATAAGGTATAATAACACCATCATTCATAGATCACACCATTCGGGTCCATCATATTCTTAGGGCCACGTGTGCAACCAAGATAATAAGGTGCATCTTTGGATCCTTGTGCTACGCCGCACTAAATTATATTGAGTAAACAAAGAAAAGAAAAGAAAAGAAAAGCCGCATGTACACCAACCACACCTCAATCTCAATCTTTTATTTATTTATAACTTTTAATGTTCTAATAATTATATCAAATATAACTTGAAATTCTTCTATGTTGCAGTTCTTTTTATAGTGTTGTCTGTTGCGTGTTTTGGAGTAATTGGTAAGGTTATTTTTTTGTAACTAAAAAGTTACGAGTTCGAATAACGAAAACAAATTTTTTTAAATACAAAGATTAAGTTTTGTACAATTAAATTTGTTTGCTTTTCTTGTTAATTAGAAGATAATTTGCAGTCAATTTTGTGTAATTATGTGTCTATCGGATTTCTTAACATCCGAATTAAATCTCCATAATTATTTGGTAAATTTCAATGTTTTAAAAATTGGATTGGAATTTAAACTAGTAAAATAATAGTTTTTAGGTTTTAAAGATTTAACAGGAATTAGACCGTCTTGATTAAATTTTAATTGAAAAATATGGAGAAATTTAATTGATTTATTTTAGTTTATAAAAACTTATTAATTTACTAAAATTGACTAATTAATTAATACATTGATCTTTTTTAACAATAACAGTTATTAAAATAAATTGAACCTAAAATTAAAAATCTAAATTGAAAAGTTGAACGATTTATGATTTTTATGGTTGAAGTGGCCGATATTTTAGTTTTTTAATTATTGATAAATTCAAACTTAAACTTATTTGTTAGATTCAATTTTGAACCTTTTCAATCTTGTATTTGTGTGAAATACACTTGGCCGAAATTTTAATTTAACCCAAGTTGATTGGTCGACTTTAAATTAAATCGGATCCAATTCACATATTTTTACTATTTTTAGTAATAATTTAAGACATGAAAATATATTTAAGTTGTAAAATATTAAATTACACTAATTTTATTGGAAAAAAACTCACACAAAAATGAAAATATGAATCTATAAGTATTCTAGTATGGTCTCAATTATTGCTTTCACCGTCCTTAGTTTGGTGCATTTAATAATTAATTGATCTACTTTTGTAATTGATGGTGATTAGTTTGCTTTGAGATCAGGGATTGTATTATTAAAATAAGAAGAATAATAATAAAGAATGACATTTATACGCTTGTGTACTAAAAACAAAACAAAGAACATTAAATTTAGTTTTTTTTTGTTTTGTAAAGTTCGGATGAGGGCCATTAATTATACCTAATTTTTTTCTTATATTTTTTTATAAAAAAGTTATTTATGTGATTAGAATCCGTAATTTTTCGGTCACAAATGAGTAATCATACCGACTGCTCCAATGCACGCAAAAAAACAAAGAATAAAGAAAAAGACAAAAGCTTAGAAGATGATGAAGTGATTAGGCTCTAATGTGAGTTAATTGGCTTAGACCCTATTTTACAACAAATTATTAGTTATACATCTCGCGTAGACTAATACTATTACCGAATAGCATTTTCTATATGTTTTTATTTTTAATGCATATAAAATATAAAAAAGCCCTTTCTTAATGATAATATAAAATATGATTTCATGGGTATGTTTCCTTTGGATAAGCCTTATTAGTTGGAAATCTGGATCTTAACTTTTTCTTAATATACATGTTGAGATTCTCTTAATTGTATCTTTTTATCTTAATTTTAAAAAACATAACTTATACTTGTTTATGATAATATTTAATTATCACAATTTCTTTTATCATATTTTATTAACTTTTTAATGACTTATAATTTAGATTCTTAAATTCCAATAAAACATCATTTTTAAATTATAAATATAAAAAATTAACAAAATATAATAGAGACTTGTATAATAAATAAACAATATTACAAAAAGGTAAAATTATATTCTTTAAAACGTATAATTTGAAATAAAAAGAGTATAGTGTAATTTTTCTAATTGTAATTAATCTCAAGAAGATCTTAGTTAACAAAAGTATTAATTGATTTTACTAAAATGTTATTTTTATTGATTGGAGATTTTTTTAAAAAAATATGTATTTTTTTCAAAATAGGCATGCAGAAACATCACAATAAAAAAAGACATCCTAACGAAGTTGGTACCCCAGACTCTACCATTCATTTGCAGCACGCTTTTATAATATTAAAAAAAGAAAAAAACATAAATTACAAAGTAGCTTAAGGGGATATGAACCTAACCCAAGCGAGTTCAACAAAATCGATAGTTCGGTAATCTAAATCTATCCCTAAAAGAGTCCCTCCTTACAACCTCGAGAATTAAATCCCATAAGATGAAACCAAAAATCTCAATGTCATAATTTGTTAGCTTGTTTGCACACTGTTTACCTTCCCTGTATATATTAGATATCATAAAAAGCATATGTTTGGTAAGTAAAATACAATTGTTTCACGTGTTTTAAAGTTTCCAAGGCACAAAGTTACCATTTGTAAAAGCAGAAACCACTAACTTTGAATCGCATTCTAACCAGAGTTTACACTAACCCTTTTTGTAAGCAATCTCAATAGCAAGCATAACACTCATTAACTCAGCATAGAAAGATAATCGAGTGCCTAGGTTAATTGAAAAGCTACTTAAGATAGCTGCTCTACTGTAACACCCGGGGCCAAAAAGAGGGCGGAGAGTGACCGTCGGTGCTAGGGAAGCACAGACAAGGAGTGACTCCTGGCAGACTTTAGGGAAAATGGGTACATGGATGAACTAAAAACGCACCCGAAAAAGAGAAATCATGAGACTGCATAGGTACGAGACTGCACTAGTTTAAAATATTTGATAGGTATTATCCATACCAATAAGGTGCACCTATCTTTTCGAAGCATATTCCGTAAGAACTTCATGGTTAAACGTGCCTGACTTGGAGCAATTTAGAATGGGTGACCTTCTGGAAAGTTTTCCGATGAGAGCATGCGAGTGAGGACAAAATATGCTGGGAATGTCTAGTATTAGTTTGTCGAGGTAGTCGTCAAATCGGATTGTTACAAATGATATTAGAGCCAGGGCCCAAATGCGATATGCTAGTGAGGACGTTGAGCCCAAAAGGGTGGGTGTATCCACAGAAGGTGAAAATCTCATGTCGGTTGGAGAGGAAAATGAAGTATGCCTTGTAAGGGTATGAATACATCTCCCCCATAGACACGTTTTTCCTGGGAGGGAAAGGCAAAACCGTGCAGGTCTCGGCCCAAAGCGGACAATATCTATGGGCTGGTACCTATTTGTTACATCTATTGTCCCTGAATAATCCACCACAAGCTGCCATCCCAGATGACCCATGAGAGCTACCATCGGTATTACATTTAATCAAACCACCTGAAGGAGGAGACTGAACTATTTCTTTTATCCGAGAGGTCTTTGCAAATTAAAACTTGGTAACAAATGTAAATCAAACACATGTGTTAAAAGTGTCTCATTTACTATACAATCCGGACAGGTATATATTTGAGCTAACCAAATATACTCGTTACCAAACAAATAAGAGAACAACTCATTACAACTTATTCAAGAAAAATAGTTTAAGGCATTTTTAATGCCACATTACCCTTAATTTATGTTTGTTGATTGAGATTTACCAAGTCCTAATATAGTTTATCCAACATTTTTTCTAATTATAGCTGAGATCTTTAAAAAATCATGAAAAATAAAACATTAGTAAATATATTTAAGACTTGGAATATATATATATGTATGACTATATAATTTCACTATATGAACATGATGTGTGACTAAAATAAGAAATGTATATTCCTAAATTGAAAATTATGATTACATAATTATTTTTTCTTGGATTAAATTTTATTTACATTGATTATAATTATTTGTTATCATAATTGTATTCCTAATATAAGAAGATAAAAGGATTCTACAAGTACTTAAACTTTGACAAAAACGAGATTTTATCAATATTTTAAAAATGCGTCTATGGGGTTATGAATACATTTCCCTCGTAGAAGCGTTTTCCCTATGAGAGAAAGATAAAAGCGTGCGGGTCTCGGCCCAAAGCAGACAATATTTATAAGCGAGTACCTATTTGTTACATCTACTGTCC
>JANIMX020000027.1:2836475-2849974 GCA_024582655.2 Erythroxylum kunthianum
TTAGTTCCTCGGTTCCTACTGACTCTTCTTCTTTCCTTCTCAATTATGAACTGCTCCACTTGAGTAGCTACTGAAGCCAGATGCCCCAAGTCGGGGAACCTTTGGGCCATCAACCTTTCCCCTAGCTGGGGGTGCATGTTGCGAATGGCCATAGATGTATATTCTGATTTTGGGAACTGCACCATGCATCAGCTCCCCATTTTCCTAAGCCTCTCTATGAAGGTCGCAACCGGTTCATCGACTAACTATCTCGTGTTCATGACATCTGCCGCAGTTACCTCAGGCTGAGCTCGATAGAATCTGTCATGGAAATATCTTTCCATATCGGTCCAGTTCTGGACCGAATCGGGTAGCAGAGAAGAATACCACGTAAACACCATTTTTGTCAGCGATAGTGGTAACAGCTGCAACTTGAAGTACTCATTTTGATTTGCTTCCCCCACATTGAGTCGTAAATCTTCCAATATGCTCCATAGTCGACTTGTCGTCTTCTCCTGAGAAGGTTATGAAGTATGGAGTCCTGAACCCTTTCGGCAAGGCCATCATCTTATCTACCCATTCTGGATATGGCTTCTTGTACACTGGTCGGTCTAACAGATTCAGTTGAACGCCAAAGTATTTCCTAATGGTCTCAGCGATCAAATTGAGATCTATCAGCTGAGGTCCTATGGATCTACCATCGGCTGCCATTCCTTGGGAAAAATTTCCCCCAGCGGCTGGCAGCCCTTATGGCATTGGTGCCCCCTAGTAGTGCTGTTGATATGCATACTCGAGGTGGATTTGGCATCCATTGACTGAGTTCCCTTCTTGAGGTGGATTTGGCATCCATTGCTGCTCCTGCGGGTAGCTTTTTGGAATCTGATGCTACATCCCTTAGACACCTGGGAAATTTCTAGGATAAGGTGGAACATAATTCCATGGCTGCTCGCCTGCATTTTTCCCAGGTGTGTTCCACAAAATTCCTCGAGGAGGAATTTAACCCGAGTGACTGAAAGGGGGCTACTCTGGCACAACCTGTCCGGTTGGCGGGTCACTCGCAGGAGGTGGAATCATGTTCCATTGCTACTCCCCGATGTGGTTACCAAACAGCATGGGTTACGTGGTTCCATAGCCTGTGGTCGGATAAATAAGATGACCTGGCGCTGTTACCTGTGTGCTGGCTCCTATAGTAGGAGCGGATGGCGCCAGGTTTGGCATCCCCAGCATTTCGAAAATTCCTTATAGTCTCATAATCACAGAGTTCGATTGTACTATGTTCAGCTGGACTATGCTAGATGGTCCCATCTGAACAGGCATTGTTCCATATCCGTTGTGCAAAGAGATCGACTGCCCAGGATTTACCCCGGCTGCCGAATTCTTGACAGAATTCCTATGCTCTACCTTTTCTAATTCGTTTCGTACCATGGGTTGAACGATTTCTACCAACTATTTTGACATCTGATACATCAGTTCGTTGAGTCCTGAGACAATTTGGTCTTTGATGAAAGATGTAGTCATTACCATCGGCTACTCTGATCCTTTTGAAGCTGCCGATGTCTTTGCTTTAACAGTTGGTGTGTTGCTTGGGCCAGCCATATTGACCAGTGACTGACCAGGTGTCATGACGGCCTGGATTTCGGTATGCTTCCTAGGAGTATCCCCAGAATCGGATTGCTGACCCATGATCGTTAGTTGCTTTCCAAAATGCAAGTTCATGCACTAAGATTTCCTACGACCAAATAAGGCAAACTCCCAATGCGTTCGCTTATAATGGTCCCACTGGGCGTGCCAAAATATGTTATCGCTAAAAACTGCAGGTTAGCCGTAGTATTGGTAAAATTTGATAACACTGATTCCCAAATCAGTCAATGGAGCTAGGGGAGGGATTCCGTCTCCTAACCTGTGAGTTCCCAAACTACTCCAAGGAGTGTCAGGTGTGGATGACAATTGAGAGCTAAATTAACTATGAAAACTAAAAGTTAAAGCAATTGAAGAAATAAGAATTTGATTATATGAATGTTGAAAGCCTTCTCATTGTATTTACACTTGGTATTTATAGGCTACAGTTTAGTTTACATTCAAGTATCGTATCTATACAGGTAACTATCTGATATGTGCAACAGTTTTTACAAAACTTCAAACTCTAGGAGATCTTCAAGATCTCTTGTTGTTTATCTTATCTTGAAAAATAATCGTTATATGCAACAATTAGGATCCTGACGTCTTCCTTCACGTTTCTTCCAGCAATTACCCGAGCGTATTATCAGGGATTTCGAATTATCCATTTGTGATCAGTCGATAATTCTTTGCAATCGGCTGCCAAATCCTATATTGTTAGCCGATGTTTCCTTTCTATAGGCTATTACCCTGAAACGTTCAACTAGCATCCGATTTGACTACTTATCTCGGCTCAATTTCCCCAGCGGCTATTTATCCTTAAAATCAGGTGTTAACAAATTTAATTAAATTCAAGATGTAAGACAAAGCAAAATGTTGAAAATGAAATGTTTGATGCAATGTCTTAATTAATAAATTACACCCATAAATCAAATAAAATATGTAAAACCTATATTTTTTTTATTAGAGATGATAATAAGTTGAATCGGGTTTGTTTCTATTCGTTTTTAGGAATTTAAGTTTGATATAAAATTTGACTAGACTTTAGCAATTTAAAATCCTATTAAATCCAAACTAAAACAATGTTGTTTTAACATAATTGACTAAGACAACATTGTTTTTTATTAATAAATTGAAGAATTTATTGTTCAAAATTATATTATTTTAGTAAGTATAACTAAAATAACTTGATTTTACTTAAATTAGTTTATGTCAATTCTCCAAGTCTCATAAAAAATCGATTAACTAAAATTTAACTTATTAATTTCAGTTTAAAGCGGGTCAAGCAAATTTTGGTTTCCCTATTCCTTGAACCAAGGTTGAATTCCAATATTTTTGCAAACGGCAATTTAAAAGGTTGAGCAGGTGATAATGCTGCCTTTTAATGCGTTAGTTTGAAACAAGGGACAAAAGTATGTATATAAAAAATCATGCATGCTTGGTTTATGCTCTAAAAACGTGTATATGAGTTCTTCTTTTAGGTTCTGTATTTCATATATTGTATATGTAGATTAAAAGTTTAATTTCATTTGAGGATAATCTATTGAAAAAGAGGTATATTCATGATATAGTCAAGAATGTTGGGTGTGTTCAAGCTTTAATTTACTTTCACGTTTTCCAAATAAAAAGCAAAAATGAAACAGAAAGCAGAGTTGCATTGACATTATACGGTTTGAATCATGTTAGATGGAAAGTAAATCATGCTTGTGATTGTTTCTTATAATAATGCCAACGTGATATTTATTAAAACAGAAGCAAAGGTGCAATTGTTTTTGAGTTTTCTCTGTTTAGTATTCACTAAATGAAAATGTGAGTACAATGATAGTGATGGAAATGATAAATTTGGCTTCAAATCTCAAAATTACAAGTATAATACTTTTAGTATATAAATGTGAATATATACAATTAATTATTTTAAAACCTGAATTATGGAGATGCTTCTATAATTATCTATTGAAAAACAATTTTACTTAATTAAAAGTTTATAGATAATATACTTTGAGACCACTCAATTGTTATCCTATACAATAATAATTGCTTGTTTAATGGTTTAAAGGTTAAAAAGAAGCAAAGGTGCCATTATTGCTGACCTTTGTCCTTTTAGTATTCAATAATTGAAATGCAAGTACAATAAATGTGGTGGAAATGACAGGCATAATTTTTAAAAACAAATTAATGATTTAGTTTTAAAGTTTCAAAACTCAGATTTTAGTTTGGTCCTTGGTTTTAGGTTTAACCGGTCGAAAACTAAATAATGTAATATCATTAATCCTTAATCAATACTTCTAAAAATTTAATGTATTGTATCTACTATGGTTTAAGTTATAAGAGTGTATCTAAAAGTTAATGTTTAAAAAACAGGACCTGTAGTTAAACTAGTAAGATAAGAGGTTTAAGGTTTAAAAGATTCAACCTGTATTAAACCGTCATAAAACCGACTAAAGATTAAATAAAACTAAACAATTTAAAATATGATTGAAAGATATCGTCTTTACCTATCGAATAATTTAAAGTTTAATTGAAAAAAGAAATTGTTAAATGAAAATTAATTGATTTATTTTGGTTTATAAGAACTTATTAATTTACAAAAATTGACTGATTAATTAATAAATTGATCAATTTTTAATAACAAGAGTTATTAAAATAGATTGAACCAAAAATTGAATGATTTAAAAATTTTACAGTTGAACTGGTAGAGCTTGTTGAATTTTTTAATCATTGCTAAAAAGTTAGCAGTTTTATTAGATACATAAGACCTTGTTGCAACTAGAGTTATATATCAATATATCCTTCAATTAATGCCTTAAATATTTATAAAACTCATTGCAAGCTTTTATATTTATAAAATTTTACAATCATAAGATTTATTTTGGAAGAGTGAAGTTAATGGTAAAAATTTCATATTTATCATTATAATGTTATAACTTTTTCCTTCTTTAATAATTCAATATGTGCGCTTTCAAAATTAATTTTCTAGGATTTTATTGTTAAACGTTATATTTTATATACTTTCAAGAAATTTTCTTCCAGCTTTACCCCAAAAATAAATCCATCCAAACATTAAATAATAATAACGAGAGATTTTCTGCATAGCACTAGCTTTGAAGGAATCTCGATCATAGTTTTGTTTCAGGGTTAATTAAAGATAATAATAGTTAATATAATATAATATAATATAATATAGTGAATTTCCAAAGAATTAAGAGATAATATAATTTGAATATAGAAAGTGGCTAACAATTTCAAAGTATATATCGAATAATGACATTATTAAATTAAAGGATTATCATGTTAAAAAATCAAGTATAGAAAAATTAGTCAAATAATTATTGATATTCTTAATCATTAATATAATCATCACATATAGTTAACTTTTAAGTTTTTTTATATAAATTAATTAATATTAGTGATGGTCTAGAAAAATTTAGTCAGTAAATATATATAATTAAAATTAAAAGTATACTAATTACTAGAATATTTATTATCTAAAAATTACATTATATTAAAATATTTTACGAACAAGTTAATGTTGTATTCAAATATGTCTTGATTAAGAAATTTGAGAAAATTTTAATAGATTTATTTGTATGCATAATGCATCATCTAACCATGCACAAATCTTATAGAAATTATTTTAGGCTGAAACTCTTAATTGTGTGACTTGTCGTATAAATTATTCCTGACTTCACGTATAGACGGCTTCATGAATAAATCTACTTTACTTACTTTGATCATATTCTTGATATTAGTTGGTAAAAAAAGTTGTAATTAGATTTAATTACGTCTAGCATAATTCTTTAATGCATTATTTTTAATTGTACGTGTTCTATCTTATGGCTTCTCTCTAAGTTTTTCTCTCTCTTGAAAGTTTGATTCTTGAATAACGTAGTCACAATTATACGTAAAGACAAGTATACTCTACACTTGTCTCTTTATGAGGATCTTGTATATCAAAAAGTCTTAGACTATAGATCCTGCTTGAGATCTTAGTTATACGAAGAAATATTGGATAGTAAGATTTCTAAAAGACAGACCTTGAGAATTGATGCTCGTACAGAGGAGAAAGATTTGTGTCTCGGCTAAGCTACAGTTAATTTTTTTTGCTGTTTTTGATCTCTTATGGAATTTGTTTATTAAATCACTTAACTAGTATATAGACTAGAAACTCATGATGCAGTTCTGTTGAAGCTTATCGGTGAAATATTTTACGAGCCTAGGTGTCACAACGAGAAGAGTCTTTTTCAATTCATGTGGTTCAACAACATCACGTACTTTGGTGATGTTATCCTCGTGTGCCCTTTGATCAAGGGTAGTCCATGTGACTTTTGCATTCTTTAAATTATATTATATTTAAAGTAATTATTTAATTGGATCATATCAAGTTATGTTTTATGTAAACTCTAATACCTTGAATTAAAATTTAATCCAAAATCTAATTAATTAAAATTTATCCCGTTGACCAAAATGTTAGGTCTAGCCTCTTGTTACCTTTTGGAAACTTTGCTTTTTAAATCCCCTTTCCTAGTAGTCAGCTGGTGTGTTAATATGTTCACATGTGTCTGTTATTTTGTCAATTCACGTTGGTTTGAGTTTGACCAACAACAAAGTATTAAAAGTTGTATCCAGTGTTTAAATTCCAAAATACATGTTAAACCTTTCTCGTATTAGTTGGTGATGAACCAGTTAACACAATTGCCAAATGTTACCTGAATTCTTACAGAAAGACTTGGCTCAACTAGGACTAGCTAGTGTGTGTGTTCCAAGACTTCAACTAACACTGTTGCTTTCATAAGGAAAAAAAGAGAACACCGACCAATAAGCTGTCCTTATTATTACTCTACATAAACAATTGAAGACACGTAAATGTAGAACTTGGTTTTTTCGTACCGAACAGCATAAATAGAAGTTAATGGATTGTCTAGTTCAGACTTATAAGGTAAGACAATTAATAACTTGAAGAATCCGCGTATGAAGAAGCTAGGAAACACGAACGCCGACCCAAGTGAGAAATGTGAAAATGTAGGAGAAAAAAAAAAACAATGTTTTAATTAA
Source organism: Erythroxylum kunthianum (assembly GCA_024582655.2). Lineage (NCBI taxonomy): Eukaryota > Viridiplantae > Streptophyta > Magnoliopsida > Malpighiales > Erythroxylaceae > Erythroxylum > Erythroxylum kunthianum. The sequence continues at coordinate 2,843,124 of JANIMX020000027.1, forward strand.
TTTTTTAATTAACAATGAAATTTTTAAATGGGCCAATTTTTCGGTTCAGTTTATAATTTTTCAGTTTAATTTAATTTAATAATTTTTGTAATTAAAAATTAATTAATTGACCATTTTTTGTATCTATAAACTACAATCAACTGATTAACTTTTATTTAATAATCTTCTTTTTTAATTAAAATTTAGACTTTTAATTTGTAAGAATTGTCTTTTTTAATCATTTTTCAACTTTTGTTAATTTTATTTACTTATTAACTAATTTTATGACGGGTTAATATAAGTTGAACCTTTTAAATTTAAAACAAAACATTGATTTTTATGCATGACTAGGGACCAATTCAAGCCTGTTGCTTATGAAAAAAAGGAAAATATTAAGGGCTCATTTGGTATACCATATTAGACTTTGAATAAGAGTAAATAGTTCATATTAGATGTTTGATATCAACTTGTATTATTTAATTACCTTACTATTTAGTACGAGTTAGACTTTTAATACTCTCCTTATCTGACTAACTAATACAACCTACACACTCTGTTTAAATAATACACGCTTAATTATATAGCTAGAAAAAAAAGTGTTCACGTAAGAAATCAAATTACTTTGAATTATACATTATTTGATACTCTTTTTATCAGCGTATTTGAGTATATTGAAATTTTTATGAGATACTACAATTATTATAATGAGTTAATTCATGTAAGCTTATCTTATAGATCTTGGCAAAAACAATTGGAAAAAAATTCTTATCATATGAATCTTACAAAAAAAAAATCATGTCATTTGAATTTAAATTTTTACTAAATTTATCAAATATTTTTTTATAAAAATAGTCAGATCTAATATTATCCGAAACAGCACCAAACACAGTATAACTTAGTCAGACTGTTTATCCTAAACAATATCAAACGTTTTATAATATTATGGATAAACAGTCAATACTCTTATGAACAGATTAATACTATCCGACAGAAATTAATCAGTACAGTCCGACGTTAGTCAGTATAATCCGACATACCAAACGAGCTTAAAGTTCAACTAAATTTTGGAGGAAAAAAAAGAGACAAAAACATTGTTGTTAGTCTGAGCTTGTAGACGAAAAGGGTAAACACGATTTGGTGTAAACTAACCTACTAACTCCATTTGAACCATAAACCTACTACCTCATGAGACTATTAAGCAACTCTATCTTAAAACTTGTTCAAGTATTCTATAACTCTTAACTAATTATTTATAAGTTATTAATTTTAGAACTTTTTAAGTCTTGAAATAAAGTTGTTAGGTAATTCATTTTAAAAATATAATTATTTATTAAACAAAAATTTTGATAAATAACATTTCAAAATTTACTAAAACACAAATTATCTCTCAATTTAAATTTCTACAGCTTTTGAATAAAAATAATCTATGAATTCAAATTACCTAAAATCTCGTATACTTATTTCTAGATTTTGATTTCTTTTCTTTTTAAACAAAAACCAATTTAATTGTTAATATCAATATATTTACTTTAACAATAGTTAAATATTAAATAAAAAATAAATTTAACTTATGAGTTAATTAAGTAACTAGGTTTATTTTTAATTTTTTACAATATTCATTAATAGTTATTAATAATAAAATAATTATAATTTAATAAGTGAAAATTTTGTAAAATCTTATTAGTAAAATAATATTTATTTAGTATTATATTTTATTATTAAAATGGATGTTATTATTTAGAATTAAATATTTGTGTTCAAAAAAAATTATTTCATAAATAACTACTTTTGAAAATTATGTATTTTAATGTAAATTCATTGATTAAATTATTATTAGTAATTAAATATTATATATTTAGTTAATAATAAAATCATACTATTATAAAAATATAAAAAACTAAAGTTAAATTTTATTGTTTTCATACTTTATGAAAAAAGAATAATAGGAGCTAAAAACTCAACCAACAAAAATCTTTAATGAGATGAGATTGATCCCTACCATCCCTAAAACACAAATACAATTAATTTTATTTTCACTTAAAACAATGAATTCTTATTCCACTTCAGGTTCATTACATAACAATTCAAGCATATAACTGTTGGGATTGAGAAAAATAAATCGCATAAAAAAAACACCACACACCAATATTTTGAGAGAACTAATTTTTGATTAATGTATCAAAAACTTACAAGAGAACCTCACTCTAAACTTCTCTCTATTTTTGTGGTTTTTGTTGTTGTATCTAAATGTCTAAATCTCTTACCCTTATATAGGCAAGAGATGAGTCCATAGTCATATAAGGCTGCACCTAACTTAGGTGCAGCCTCCTTCCAAGTCTAATAAGGTGCAGCCTTGTTTGGTGAGGGTTGGTGGGGATCCCATCTATAACTTGGTTCTTTCTTCTACATATTCATTGCAAAAGGAATGAGTTAATTAAATTTTAATTGTAGCTGCGGGACATTTGAAGCTGTTCACTGAAACAGTCGGGTAAGTATAATCATGAACATCTCAACAACGTACGTTGAATTAAACTAGTTATAGATGATATTTATTTTGAATTAGTCAGGTGTAAACCTGATTAACTTTGTGTTAATTAATTCTAACCATAGTCTTTATTTTTTATTTTTTATTTTAGGATGGGGTTGACAGATAAAACAATTCAGCGTAAGGAGTCTCGTGCATGTCCAAGTCTCCTAGATGACGAACCTGTGGATCACTAGCTAGCGTCTATTTGTATACGTCATGAAGAGTTGTTGTGTTTTTATAGGTCATGAAGAGCAATTCAGAGGTCGTTTCCTTGGGGTGCAAGGCAAGCTCGAGATAGACTCAGTGAGCAGTTGGTCAAACAACAACTACTTCGTAGTAATATTAAACTTTGTCTGTAGAGAATTGGTCGAGTTTCACCTAATGATACAAGGAGACCTTGGATGAAGAGTCTTGATGACAAAAATCTCAGCTCCAAAAATGGTTCAAGTCACGTGTATATGTCACAACTATTGATTATATCTTTTCTTCTTTCTTCGATCCTAGAAATAATGTATGATAAAAGTGTCTTTTTTTTATGAATCCAATGTTAAATTATCAGAAAAACACATAATAATGTCTCAATTATATCTCAAAATAAGTTAAGATATTGAATTTAAGTGATTATTGAGATTTTTTTAATGTGAAAAGTCTTAAAAAGATGTCACGAAGTAATTGGACCCAGGCTCGACCCTAGGCAAGTGCAGAAATGGAACTTGCTAAAGGCCCATTTTTTGTAGAAGTAAATTTTATATAAAAAAATATACTTGCTTAGGGCCTACTTTTTGTATGAGTAATTTTTGTTATGTATTGTTCAGGTTCATTTTTTTAAGAGCCTCTATTTTATACATTTTTGTATATATTGTCCAGAGTTTAGTTTTTTTAGGGTCCCTTATTTCTATATTTTTTTTGTTTTGCCCGGGGCCTATAAAAAGTTAATGCCGGCCCTGATTGGACCTCATCTCATAAAGAATTTATTTTGTTGTTTTTTTTAATAAGAAAAATAAATAATAAAGTATTTATTTTGTTATTGTAAGTACTAAGTTGTTAACAAATTATAACCACAATTGACAACCGAAGTCAAAAGAAGCCCAACACAATGAAACTAAGTCATTGTACATTAATCCCAACACAACCTAAAACTGGAAGGAAGAACTGTCACATGACTACATGTAAGGAGGAATCCTGGTTCTTACACATTGTACCAACGTACTTTATAATCCATTACACTGTCAAAACAATTTATGCAAATGCTTTTCATGTGCATGTTTGACTGATTGGAAAATTGTCCCAGGTCGTCGGGACCATTTCAGCATGTACCGGGTGTTATTTGTTAGTTAAGATTTTTCCTGCTCCCGAGTACCTAGTGTACTCACCCCCATCATTTTTTCCAACCATGCAGGTTAGTTAGCTAGTTGGGAGCTTATAGTGTTCGTGCGGCTTATTTTGACTCCTTCGGGACAATTCTGCATGTGGGTGGTCACTTTGTTGTATTTTGTACTTTTACTGTCTAGCGGCTCATGAATAGTGAAATTGTTATATTGTGTGTTTTATGCTTTTGATACTCACATAAGTTTTTGTAATACGATACATTTGCTGTGAATGAGTGTTTTGAACCTAATGCATAATGTTATTATGTATTGGGTAAACTTGTTAGTATATTGAAGCTGTGAGATTACTGTTGAATAGACCTGAGGTCCTAGAGTGGAGGTTGGTTGAAATAGTTTGACTTCGGTCGTTGGAGTGTTTGAAAATTTCCTTGCAAGTTTAAAAAACTTGTTGGCTAGTCAAAATACAGTTGTTGTGCTCTTCAATTTTTGTAAAACTTCTTGTAAACTTTTGTTTCAAAGTGTGATGTGATTGATACTAGTAAGCCTTACATAGCCAAGTTAAAGGTACCGCGAGTACTCTTAGCCTGGGTATGTGGCAGTTGTCACGGGTTCTAGTGGTTCTGAGTCTTGACAGTATGTCATTTAATTAAAGGATTGCATGATATATGGATGTGAAGAAAATTATTGCATTTATGCTAACATTAATTTCATGTTCTTTAAATTTTGCTTAGATATGCATATTGATTCTAGCTTTTTTGGGAAATCGTGGGAATTGGAATTTTGATTCCAATGCTTCTACTACCTTACCATGATGTGATGCATGGCTCCATGGTTTTCCTACATGGATGATTTGATAGTGGCACTAAATTGAATGATGGAATGGAATTAGGAGCTTTGGTGCACATATAAATATGCAAAAAGAACCAATCCTTTTTGCACACAAAATTTGGAAGACAAGAAACTTTATCTTTACAATAGATATCAACAATTCCAAGTTTCTTTCTCTTTTGTGCATGTCTTATTATCTGTTTAACTTTTAGATGTTTTGGGGAGTCATGGAAGGATCATTAGGTTAGGGAGGTATGGTTGAAGACGGTTAGAGGAAGGGTCTTTAGACTGTAGATGAAGATAGGTTGCTCATTGGATATGAGGTAGGAACATATTTATATGATATTTGATATTTTATTTCACTGCATTTGCTTAGTTAAATCACATTTGTTTGAGTAATTTAGTTTAATTTAATGATATGGTAGGTTCATATGGAAGAATGGCTTGGAATGTGCGAAAAAGATGAAAAAGATAACACTTTTCAGTACCAAACACAACCTAGCCATGCCCTACAAGATACCCATACTTCAAGCCCCCGAAAATGTAAATACACATAAAAATAAAATAAAAAACCTCAATCGGATCACTAACCAACAAGTTATGGGCAGAAAATCACATATTGTCCGGCTGTCTCCAACACAGCCATGCGACTAACCAGTCGCAATATACTTCTTCAACTCAGCCGATGAACTCCTTATCGGCAGAATTAGAACAAGCTCAAATTATAAAAATTCAATCCCTAAGTATCTAGTTGTATATGCAATTGGAATTACTTCATTCGAAGATCCCTAACTCAAGTTATAGCCAAAATACCAACACTGGTCGGCTGGCCACTCAACAAGACAACATATACTAAATTTTATACAAAAATCCTTACTAGTTTCAATACCTTTTTCTCCAAGCTTTTCTTCACAACAATGGCTTCCTTAGTCTCTTTCTTCCTCTATCTCTACAAGATCACACTCTCACGTTCTTAGCATAACCATGGAAGAAATTCCCAATGATAAAGAAGAAGGAAGACATGAAACATGTACAACCAACAAACACAAAACCCTTACCTTCTTCAAGCTTCAACACTTTCTCCTTCTCGACTAACCTCAACAAGCTTTCTCTCACTTCTTTTCTCTCCTAGCTGGTTTTGGAAACAAAATACACGACAAAAGTTAAGCTCCCGTACATCACTTGCTCCTTTCTTTATCTTCTTGTCTTTAGTCCATAAATGTCAATTAATGCTCCTTTCCACATGTCTTTTTCTTATTTTCTCTTATAAAGTATGTGTATGGTACATGTATGGTAGACATATGAGTATGAATATATGTATATACGTACCTGATTTGGGCTATGCCAAAGCCCAATGTGTATTTGCGCATGGCTAATAACAAATACATACATATACGTGTATACGTATAAATGTATATGTAGGTACAGATATACGTATACATACACAATTTTTTTACTCAAATTGATCAAGTTATGCACTTAGACAATAAAGGTTCTTATGTATGCATGCATGCATTTACAACAAATCCTACTAGGGTCAAATTTGGGTCATTAAAACTATCTCCCCCTTAAATTTTATTACATAGAAGCAACGATGCGAGCTTAGCATACTGAGGGGTATAGTGGCACTATCGAATAAGCAAATAGGGTTTTTTTATAGTCAACATCCAGTATTTCGAGTTTCGCATCATATTGACTAAAATCGATTGATATTCGTACTATTTAATTGTTGATACTACTATTTAAAAAAAATTAAATACTAAATTATAGTTAAAATTTTGAATTTTGTCGATCGTATTGATGAATCCATCGAATACTAAAAAATTAAATTTATAAATTAAGAAATTTAAAGGAATAAATTAAAAAAAATATTTAATTTTAAAAATAGTTATTATATTTAAAAATTATGTTTATGTTAATTCTAATACATAGAATTGTTTAGTTAAAATTTTAATATTTTTTTCAATTATAATCATAACATGAGACTAAATTTTAATTTTACTATAATTTAATATTTATTTATGTATTGTTTTTTTATTATTTTCAATTTATTTTTAATATTTTTTTGAATAAATATTTTTTATTTTTAATATGGGCATGTAGATTTATTTTTTTATAAAATATGAAATATTTTAAATTTTTATTTTTATAATCTAATTTTATTATTAAATAAACAAAATTTATTTAAC
>JANIMX020000027.1:3366315-3384244 GCA_024582655.2 Erythroxylum kunthianum
TTTCTTATGAATTTCATTGTGATTTTAATCCTAATTTAATATTTAAATGCTTAATTTGTGTTCATTTTATATTTATACACAATTTTCAAGTTTAAACACAAATACATATTAAAAAGAAAGAAGTTTGACAAAGTAAAAAAAAAAAGAGTACAAATGAGGTTGTAAATAAGTAGGAAGAAGCTGGTCAAAACTTGGAAAATGCGCATCCTAAGGCAGCCCATGGTTAGGAGAGTTCAATAACGAAGGGCAGGAGTCTGGGTCGAAACTGAAACGTTGTCACAGGACCACGCAACGCAACGCACACAGGCAAGAGCCTGGGCCGAAATTGAAACGTTACCGCAGGACCACACAACGCAACACAACACACGCAGTAGCTGGCAAGAGAAGGGTTTTAAAGAATGAGCAGTGTTGTGGCCAGGAAATGAAGCAATTAAATTGTCAAATTGAGGAACAGTATAGAGGCTTCAGGTGAGCTGGGTGGACGCGTGCTGGACGTCTGCGTGCTAGACGCGGGGCGGACACCAGCGAGGGGTTTCGACTGGGGAGATTTTGGGGAGAGCTGAAGCTTTTTTTAAGAGACCCATGGAAAGATAAATTCTCGAAACCGGTTCGGAGGCGATATCAAAGCCGATGACCTGAGTTAAGCATTTTTGTTCATGTTTTTGTTTTTTTCTCTCATTATAAATTGATTATGTTGTCTTGTATGGAATGATTGAGTATTTGAATGCTGATGATTTTAATGCTCTATTGAATTATTTTTCATAAAAACCCATTGCTAGAATCAAATGCAATACGTAATCGTTGTATTTCCGATTCATGTGTAGCAACTAATGGTTCCGAATAATTAGAGATAACATAACCTAGATTAAATAATCTAAGCTTGTGTGATTATTACATAGATTGGTCTGATTTTTTGATTCTTAAGGCGGTTGTTCGGATAAACTTAGATAGCTTATTCTAGGTTTTATGATAGCCAGGGTTAATTAACGAGCACTTTGTAATTAACTAGGACCTAAGGAAACATCGGGATTATTAGAGCTTGTTGTTAATCTACGACCAATAATTCTTAAGAGAGATAAAAGAACAACAAATCAATGAATTATGCTTAATTAGGGTGTAGCCGAGATTGAACCAAAGAATCGGATCTCTACCGAATTCCCTAATTTCATAACTTTTCGCAATTTTTTTCATATATTTTTTATTAGTTTAGTTTCATTTTATTTTCTTTTTTTAAAACCAACCTCCCTCCCCCTCCTTCCTGTGTTAAATCTAAACACCAGTTAATTTCATTTCAATAACTTTTCATCATACTCTTTGTAGGATCGACCTAGACTCACCACTGTTATAGTAGTAGGTCTAGTTATTTTATTTTGATTAACATTACGACGCGTTGTCACTAATAGCAAAAAATATTAAGTATGGAGGAAAATCCAAATTCCAGTAAAAAAGAAAGCTTATCATTTGTGAATGACTTGTTACAACATAGTAGTGTTGATAAATTTGGTCAAGATCCTCATAAAATCCTTGTAAGTCTTTAGTGGATTATTTGGGCTCTCAATTAACTCAAATAAAAGATGTATTTATATATCTAGTAAACCTAAGATAATAGACAAATTATCCTAAGTCACCTTTTAAGCACCTTGACTTCCTCATAACTACCAAGAGACTTACATTCAAGAATTGCCAACCTATATTCAATTTAATACTTAAAATTTTTCTATCATATGTAGGCTTGATCATGTAAGTGCTAAACAATCTTCATGTGTATTAAAGCTACCGTCCTTTTCTCTCTCTTAACCTGACAAACTCCATCAAAAAAATACTAAAGAAATTTTTATAGACATGTGAGGTAAATAATGCAATATAAGTTAAGGTAAACTAAATTGTGTTAGGCATAACCTTAATTATGGATATAAACAAAATGATTCTTATTAAAAGAATAAGAAAACTCTTCAGATATCAAGAATAATTATGGACTATTATATCAAGAATAATTTAGGTTATGGAAACTCTTCATAACCTAAAACGGAATAGCTTCTGGAAGGTAAAACCAAATACTAACATCTCTTGAACTTTTAAACAAATATTAAGCATGATGAACATCCTAAGCTATATGATAAAAGTGCACTAGGGAATGATAAAGAAACTTGGTTTTAGTATGATAATTGGAACAATCAAAGCCCTCTCCATAGAATCCCAAAATTCAACACCTTAAAGCACATTTTGTTTGAACATGTCGACGTGAAGATTATCATTCAAGGTAAAAACTAAAGATATAATCTTGAAGGAATCAACTCCATCATGAACAATTTATCTAGCTACAAGCCTAATTTATAAGTAGAAGATACATTCATTTTACTAAGGCACATTTCCAGAACATTCATAAATAATTATTGCTTAGTGGCCTTCTTAAATACTCACCAAATAGTTCCACGGAAAAAGCTGGTATAATTGAACAAGAATCTACTAAAAGAACCTTTTATCCTAGAATTAGTAACCAGAATTAGTAAACAAACTAAGGCTAAGGGCAATAGATAGGATTAAAAGTAGCACTTTTAATAACCTTGTCGTAACTTGTGTAATCAAGAAGATGAAACGTTTTCAAATACCACTTTTCCTTGATGCTTTGAAAATAATTCCTAAACTTATCCAACTAGCATTGTGACAAAGAAGAATGGTTGAAAGTAGTTGTCTGGACATGAAAGGCTCATTATCACCACACACAAAAAACTCAGAATTTTTAAACTAACCTTTTGTTTATTTCTGTATATTTCTGGTAATAAAAAAACTTTGATGTAAGAATGTAAGAACCACGAACATAACATATTTATTTTAAACATTAGATCAAAATATCAAAATATATACTTGAAATAGTACAAAATAATTTAATTACAACAATATTACAAACTTGGTATAAAGTTATTTATGAACAAATAATCTGAAAGAATATACTTGAAAATAATACTGAATGGTATTTGATTTGAGGCCTATGTTAGACACAGTTTCCTTAAGACAAATTCGCTCCCTCACGGTGCTGTGATTCCAACAACGTTTGTCTCCCAGGATACAAAGAAACTCTAGTATTTCATATATTGCACTAACAAAATATTCTAATCGAACTTTCAAATTGCTTTCTCTCTATCACCCAAAATCAACACAAAGATAACCAACTCTTTTGTAATAGACTCTATTACTTTTTTCTTTGTTTCTTCTTGTGTGTTTTGTGTGTTCTAGCAAGACTAAGGATGACTCCTTTTATAGGCACGAACCAATGAAGGTTACGAAAAAGGATTAATGCTTAATAAAGAATAATAAAACACACTAATCCAAAATTAAAAAGGGGTTACACAATATTAATAAAATTTATTCAAAACATAAATAATTCTAACGTTATAATTCTAACAGAATCAAACTTGTTCAAATTGAGTTTGTGTCGAGGAAACTCAAATCCTTCGAATATATTTAAAAACTAAATGAGTTCATATTTGGGCTAGGATGATCAAGCTTAGGCTCATTTTTCTAATCTTGATCATATTTGCGCTCATGCTCTGTCATGCAAACTTTTTTAGGGATTGTCAATCCTAACCTCTTCATTTACTTTCGATTATCACAAAGAGAGTGGTTAAGAAAGGTGTGGATTGAAGGAAGTTGAGAGTCCACCCCAAAATTAATTGCCAATGAGAGGAGTAACCCAACTCTTTATAAATTCAGGCTTGGTTACTTAAGTTTTCACTGTGGGACAAATACTTTCAACATTCCCCCGCACGTGTGACAAACTTTCAAGCCTAACACGTGGACAACACATATTGGATGACGTGGAAGCACGTGTGGCCGTTAGGCTCAACACGTGCTATGAAGGAAGTTGAGGTTTCACCCCAAAACCAATTGGCAATGAGGGGAGTAGCCCAACTCTTTATAAATTCAGGCTTGGTCCCTTAACTTTTCAATGTGACAAGTACTCTCAACATGGACCAAAAATAACATTTGGAATGAAATTGAAAAGATTGAGAAAGTTAAGGGACTTAATTGGTTGTGTAATGGCTTCTTAGGCTCGTAGTGAAAGATAAAGGAATAAATAATTTTGATTATTTGGAAAACAAAAATTTCTATTATAAAATGGATAACCAAATTGTTGATATCTTTTATATCGGTACATTGGAAAAAAAGGAAAACATTATCCCTGAACAGTAAGAAAATGACTAAAAGCGATTTTAAAACAAAAGTTGAAATAATTATTTTCATGTCATTGACATCATATGGACGAGCCTTTGAGCAACTAGTGAGGTTACTCATTTGTGATTAGAAGATCACATGTTCGAATAACTGAAACAACCTCTTATAAAAAAAATACAAAAAGAATACTGCATATAATTGATGTCCCTCACCCGACCTCATAAAACGGGGAAACTGAGGTTTGTTGTAGTTGTAGTTTTGACATCATACCTATAGCAACTTAATGTCACAGTGTAAAAACCTTTCTTATTGTAATAAAATATATTTTTATAAAACAATATTGTAATTAAAGTTACTATGGGAACAATTGAAGAAAGAATCAGATAACATAATGGTGATTTTATGCCATTATTTAGCGATAAATGCATATAAGAAGTAGATTTCACATATAAGCATGGTCAAAAGTTCAACTCACTCAAAGTTTAGGGTAAATTAAAATTTAATCAAATTCAAACTTAAATTTGATTAAGTTCAACACCAATATTAATACTTATGTAATACCTTATGACTACACCGAACTAATGATCTACTTAGTCTACATTATTAATGCTTAGATGACTCAGATTAATTCCTAAATGAAAAATATAAACTTCTAATGTGAAGAATCCAAATGAGTACAGCTGATTAATTTACACAAAACCATTCCTTTTAATATCCATTTCACGTCAATTTGTTTGACTACCTTAGAATTCATTGTCCTTTTCTTCCCAATTGGAAAATGCAGTAAATTGTAATGGACACTAGTTCTTGGCACAGAAAAGAATAGCTTGGTACCGCTTTGTATAATTGTTCTATACCGTTTGTTGTTTCATCCTCCAGCTCTGTTTATCGAAATCAAACCATAATTTTTTATTCAAAATATATCTTTATATGTTAATCTTAGATGAGAAATAATTAAAGTCTTTTTTTTTTCCTTCTTAAAGATGAATTTGCCTATACTTTTATAGCTATACCTTCGTTTATGGAATTTTGTAATTTGTTGTAATTTATTCACCTGGAATTTAAGTTAAGCATATAATGGAATGCCGGTCCACAAGAAAGTTTTTGTATTTTGGATTTTTGGAACAGTGAAAAAACCTACAAACTTGTGAATGAGAAAGAAAAAACGCATTCATTTGGATTCATATGCGGCGTCAGGTCTGAAAATGAACTATCCATGTGGCGGCTCAAGCTTACCTATAGCTTCCTACCTGACACTATGTTAATTTGTATCAATTTTCCCACAGAGGACTTGGTTGGTTCTAACAGGATTATGGCTGTTGGAATTTTCTCGGGAAAATGTCCTAGATTTTGTCAAAGAAGCTAAGAAACAGAGAGTTACAGGTAGTCTTGGGGCTTTAAACTCCTCCTGATTGTTGCATTTGGAACCAAATGTTGGATGTTGAAAATATAACACCGAGCTAATGAACATTCACGTTGAAACAAAAGTAGAATCCAAGTAGTTCTTTAATGTTCAAACTTAGTTTACAGGCGTATCTTTCGAGACTGCACCATTTGTCAGTGACCATTTTCATAAACGAGTAAATTAATGGCGGAGATGTTGAAGTCAAGCCTTTATGTGTGTGTGTGTATTTTATTGGTTTATGTGCTCGTATCTCTCCATTTGCTTCTTGTTCGTTTTTACAATCTTTTTTTTTCCCTTGTCTCTTACGTCAATGTGAATCATGTACCGTCCTATTGTTTCAGTTTATATATAGCATTCAGGTGATGTTCTTGCTCTTGTGTCCAACAAGTGTTATCCATCCAATTCAGCTCATTGCAAAATCATTTCATCCCACTAATGCCATTGGACTTCTTCAGCAGAAAGAATCGTATCACTTGAGTTGTAGAGTCATTTCCATTTCTTACTTTACACCAGATTCCAAGCAGTCTCGTTGCCTCTCGGTCAAAATTTTATTAAGGGTGTCTTAATTAATTGTATCAGATTACTGATTTTGAATTGGGGTTGAAATCCGAAACAGGAGTACTTCAACAGAAAGTATGATTTCGCTTGAAGCCATCAGCAAGGAAGCTGTTGATTTGGTATGTACTCAGGACTATCTGCATGTTCTCGTCTAAGCATTCATAAATGCATTCTTTTATTGCATGGTTTCCAATTAAATGAAGATTAAAAGTGCACTTCCTGCTTTTACCTGCACAGAAACACAATTGCTGATAGTTCTTTAAGTTCAATTCTTGCAGGAGAACGTTCCTATTGAAGAAGTTTTTGAGCACTTGCGATGTACAAACGAGGGACTCAACGATAAAGAGGTTCAAAAGCGTCTGAATGTGTTTGGCTACAACAAACTTGAAGAGAAAAAGGTCTCTTAAGTCTTGTTTCAGCCCTTGTCTTAATGCTTTCCTTTTGATAATTTTAAGAGCAACCTATGTATCGTTAGCCTTTGCATACCTTTTGTAACTGAACTTAATTTTATTGTCTGCCTTGTAGGAAAGCAAAATACTCAAGTTTTTAGGATTTATGTGGAATCCATTGTCATGGGTCATGGAAGCAGCAGCAATTATGGCCATAGCCCTTGCTCACGGAGGGGTAAGTTTTCTGAGCCAATCTCATCCAAGAAAAATCCCATTGCAACAATGGTAGCATAAGCTTCATTTATTGATCTTTCTGCAATCTCATTATACAGGGCAAAGGTGTAGATTTCCATGATTTTGTTGGTATCATGGCACTGCTTATAATCAACTCAACCATCAGTTTCATAGAGGAAAATAATGCTGGAAATGCAGCAGCAGCTCTCATGGCTCGCCTGGCACCGAAAGCTAAGGTTTATCCGAAAACCTTTCCTTTTTCTCTATCTATTTGGTCTTCACATCTTCCAGTTTTCAGTACTTAGTAGCTATATATGCATATCTAATTCTCAACAACAGGTTTTACGTGATGGGAGATGGGGAGAGGAAGATGCTGCTGTGTTGGTTCCTGGAGACATTATTAGCATCAAATTGGGAGATATTATTCCAGCAGATGCCAGGTTGCTTGAAGGAGATTCTTTAAAAATTGATCAGGCATGTACTGAGGATAGTGCAACAGAAATAAACTAAAATTCATTGATATTACCTTAAATAGATGTATCCCTTTCAAATGTCTTTGAACTAAGGAGGGCCCAATACATTTCTTCTTTTGCAGTCTGCTCTAACAGGAGAGTCACTTCCAGTGACTAAAAATGCTGGTGATGGAGTTTATTCTGGTTCGACTTGTAAGCAAGGTGAAATTGAAGCAGTTGTCATTGCAACTGGAGTACATACGTTCTTCGGAAAGGCTGCTCATCTAGTAGAATCAACAACACATGTTGGACACTTTCAACAGGTCAATCTCAGAACTCTTTCAGATCATAATATGGCTACTGTCAAACCCTCTACTTGGACACTGACAAGGATATTTTTAGTTATGACACTAGCAGATGCTCTCGTAAGATGATCTTTAAACTCAATTGTTTCAGGTCTTAACAGCAATTGGAAACTTCTGCATCTGTTCGATCGCAGTTGGAATGGTAATCGAGATTGTCGTTATATACGGGATACAGAAAAGAGAATATCGTGTTGGCATAGATAACCTTCTGGTCATACTCATTGGTGGTATCCCCATTGCCATGCCAACAGTTCTTTCAGTTACAATGGCCATAGGTGCACATCGCTTGTCTCAGCAGGTATTTTGAACTATATTGAATTAAGGACAGTGAACCAATATCCTAACTGCTGTCAGTAAAAGAAGTTAATTGAGTCTCAGGATAAGAGACAAACAACTTAATTTTTGGTGCAGGGTGCGATAACAAAAAGGATGACTGCTATTGAGGAAATGGCTGGAATGGATGTACTCTGCAGTGACAAAACAGGCACTTTGACTCTAAACAAACTGACAGTAGACAAATCTTTGACAGAGGTACTGTCTTGGATCGTTTCCCTAAGTTTCCAGTAGATTAGTGAATAAGGCTTGAGAATGTTCCCTCTGGCTAAAACTCAATCCTATCTGCGATTGCATTTCACTTTATCTATTTCATCACAGGTTTTTGCTAATGGTGTGGATAAGGACTTGGTTGTATTGATGGCTGCAAGAGCTTCACGGTTGGAGAACCAAGATGCTATTGATGCTGCTATTGTTTCAATGCTGGCTGATCCCAAGGAGGTAGTTTAATGATGCTCTTTCTTTAATGGATACACTAATTGAGGCATAATTCTAAGTACTTCGACTTGTGGTAGCTATACCTGGATGTATGATTTTAAAATGCGGTCTGCAATCACAATTATGGCTGCAATATTGCTGTTGCAGCCTGGACCCTTACTGTGATTTTTGCAACTGTGACCGTATTTTCCGGACTTGCGCCCGCACTGTTTTTAAACCTCGCCTGCCATGTTTGATGTATGCTGCTTACCATGTTTCAATTGAACTGAGTTCATTCTATCATAATGTTGCAAGGCACGAGCTGGGATAACTGAAGTCCACTTCCTTCCCTTCAATCCCACGGATAAGAGGACAGCACTGACATACCTTGACAAGAGTGGAAAGATGCATAGAGTGAGCAAAGGAGCACCAGAGCAAGTAATAGTTTCATTCTTCAGTTTCTATCAGGTTACACTGCATAGCAAAGTATAAACTTATGTCCCCTTCTTTTTCCTTATAATGTGGCAGATTCTCAATCTAGCATGGAATAGATCAGATATTGCAAAAAGGGTGCACAGTATCATTGATAAATTTGCCGAACGCGGGCTTCGATCGCTCGGAGTTGCTCGGCAAGTATGGCCT
Organism: Erythroxylum kunthianum; assembly: GCA_024582655.2. NCBI lineage: Eukaryota > Viridiplantae > Streptophyta > Magnoliopsida > Malpighiales > Erythroxylaceae > Erythroxylum > Erythroxylum kunthianum. Next base: position 3,375,284 of record JANIMX020000027.1, read on the forward strand.
CTCAATATACTTTACCTTGTGTTCTTGAATTTCATTTTACAATAGGATATTGATTGAATGAGAATCATTGTTTACAGGAAGTACCTGAAGGTACCAAAGACAGTCCTGGTGGACCCTGGGAATTTGTTGGTCTTCTCCCTCTCTTTGATCCACCACGCCATGACAGTGCGGAAACCATTAGAAGAGCTCTAGATCTTGGTGTGAGTGTTAAAATGATTACTGGTGACCAACTAGCAATTGGGAAGGAGACAGGAAGAAGGCTCGGAATGGGAACAAATATGTACCCGTCATCCTCTTTGCTGGGAGAAAATAAGAACTCAGAAATTGGAGTTCTGCCAGTTGACGATCTCATTGAAAAGGCTGATGGGTTTGCTGGGGTTTTCCCTGGTAATGTATTTCCCTTACTGAACTAATTTTGGTATCGAACTTTCTTAATCTTTAATCTTTTTCTTCATTGTAGAGCACAAATATGAGATTGTCAAGAGATTGCAAGCAAGAAAGCACATAGTTGGAATGACGGGTGATGGAGTTAATGATGCACCAGCATTGAAGATCGCTGACATTGGAATTGCTGTAGCAGATTCAACAGATGCTGCCCGTAGTGCTTCTGATATAGTCTTAACAGAACCTGGCCTGAGTGTGATCATAAGTGCTGTCTTAACCAGCCGCGCAATCTTCCAAAGAATGAAGAATTACACGGTAAGATGTTCTGATAATCAAAAAATAAAAAATCTTAAAAGTTACCGACAAAACAAAAACTTTTAATTATCCTTGTTCTAATTCTCTTTTTATACTCTTTCAGATATATGCAGTTTCCATCACAATACGTATTGTGGTAATTAAGTCTTCCATTTCGTGTTCCTTCATTATTAAAACTCTCTCTTTTACTTCCTTAGTTCTGCAATTTGCATTTGTATGGCAGATGGGATTTATGTTGCTCACTGTATGCTGGAAGTTTGATTTCCCTCCATTCATGGTTCTCATCATGGCCATTCTCAACGATGGTGAGTCAAGTATTTCAGTTTTCTTTTGAATGGCAAGTCCTTAAGTTAATTTCTTCTGAAATATGTGTACAGGTACGATCATGACCATATCCAAAGACAGAGTTAGGCCATCGCCTATACCAGACAATTGGAAACTCAGTGAAATCTTTGCAACTGGGATTGTGATCGGTGCATACCTCGCCATAGCAACATTAGTGTTCTTCTGGGCAATTTATGAAACTGATTTCTTTACGGTAAATCCATCTATGCATGCTATTACCAGGTTCGAGTCTGCTTAATATGAATTCGGTCTCTTAACATTTTTGGTATCACAGGATCATTTTCATGTGGCAAGTTTGAGGAACACTGACAACCATGTCAATGGGAAGCTAGCATCAGCTGTGTACCTTCAAGTTAGCACCATTAGCCAGGCTCTAATATTTGTGACTCGTTCAAGGAGCTGGTCGTTCATGGAGAGGCCTGGTTTTCTTCTGGTTTTTGCTTTCGTCATAGCACAACTGGTAAATGGTTAACTGAATTAGAAGAAAGAAAACTATACTCTCTACATGTAACTAAATATATAGTTACTAACAAGTGCTCGATGATACATTACAGATTGCAACTGTAATATCAGCGACAGCAACATGGTCATTTGCAGGAATACACAAGATTGGATGGAAATGGTGTGGTGTTATATGGGCATACAACGTTGTAACCTACATGTTGCTTGATCCTATTAAGTTCGCTGTCCGATATGCACTGAGCAATAATGCCTGGAATTTGGTATACAACCAAAGGGTAAGTGAAACAAAAGCCAATATTAAGTCCTCCTAAGAGTTTGGAATCTTCGACTTGGTTGGTTGGTTTATCATTTGACTAATAAGAACTTTTTGTTCTCTGATCAGACGGCATTAAATCCTCAAAAGGATTTTGGCAAGGGAGCTAGAGAAGCTGCATGGGCAACAGAGCAGAGGACACTTCACGGTCTTCAATCTACAGAACCAAAATCCTTCGAAAAGGGTGTTTTCGGGGACATCAGTGTCATGGCCGAAGAAGCCAAAAGACGAGCTGAAATCGCAAGGTTCTATCTCTTTCCTTCCTTAATGTAGCTATCAATCACGTATTTATCACTCAAAACTTGATGAGTTCCTTGAACTTACTGCTTTCTGATATATTTGTTACAAAGAAAAAAATGATGTTTACTGGGTTTTTCCTATACGTTGCAGACTAAGAGAGCTTCGCACTTTGAAAGGAAGAGTAGAATCCTTTGCCAAGTTGAAGGGATTAGACATTGATGTTAATCCTCATTATACGGTGTGAGGTCTGCTTTTGCTTACTTTGTTCATCGTCATCACTATCTTCCATGCCACAAGACATTGGCTGCAAGTTTGAGCGAATACACGAGTGTACTACACACACTTCGTCCTGAGCTTTTTCCTTCTATTCTTTTTCCAATGTTCTTCATTTTACTCATGTTATTGCACAATATATTTGTGATTATTCAAGACAATATTCCACCTTTACAATCATATTACTCCATGAATCATTTAGAACATTAAACATTCTTTTATTCTCTTTTAAGATGATAAAATAGATACTCTACTAAAAATCTCAATTGTTATATTGTAGATAATAAGTTTTTTGCAAAAGAATAAAAAATATTATAAACAACATAACACTGCTAATTAAGGGAATATAAGTTCAATATTATAAAAGGACTACACAATTAATATTTTATCTAACTTATATTTAAAAGTATAGAACCCAACATACTCTTTTATTTCTTAAAAAATAAATTATAAATAACAGTATTTTTTATTTGTTTATATTAACATTCATCCCTGTTGGTTGATATTAGATGGACTTATTTAATCTCTTGTATTTTTATTGGATTATTCTATATCACAACACAACAAACTCAATCTCTCCACCTTGCTAGGGTTGGATGAGAGTCATTTTATAAAAAGATTATTTTCGTGACTCGAACTCGTGATCATTCAGTTACAAAAGAATAACCTTACCAATTACTCCAAAGCTCACCCTCTTATTGAATTATTCTCTAACCTCTAATTTATAATCATTAAAAGCAATTAAGACAATATCCATTTTACTATAACAAGTAACAACAACAAACACAATCTTTTCGCTTTGCGAGGGTTAGGTGAGGAACATCAATTATACGCAACCTTCCCCTTATATATTTTTTTTATAAAGAGACTGTTTCTTTAACTCAAATTTATGACCTTCCAATCACAAAAAAATATAACTTTACTAGTTGCTCCAAGACTCATCCTCTATCAATTTTACTAAAAATGAAATGTAATTATCATCCCTAAACGTTTTGAGACATACCAACTTCATTAAATTGCAGCAACATATTGATCTATTATTTAACAAACACGATATAAATAGCAAAAGAAAACCTCCGGAAACTCAAAATCAAACATGTAACCTCTTTAACATTTATAACATAAGTTTTTATGCTATAAAATCCATGAAAGGAGAAGATGATACCATTTCTTGAGTACCATGGGAAGCTTGAAGAAATTGTGGAAAATGGAAATTTTAATCATTTTAATCTCGACCATCTTCGCAGTATCAGAGACAACATACTTGGAAAATAGTTCGTCACCTTCTGGCAATGTTTTGGAAGATTGCATGGAAGGTGTGTCGTTGGAATGTGGGAGAGAGATGTATGTAAGTTTCATGGGTTCTCTATATCCCAACAAACTATGCTGCCTAGATATTCTGAAGAATGGAGAGTTTTGCCATAACTTGTTCGTGGAACAAATCTTAAAGAGACGGCTTCCAATTCATTCTTCTACAGTTATGTTCAAAAGCAAACAGATATGGGAAAAATGCACACAAGTTGGTTCTGATATTTAACAGAAGAAGGCTTCTTCTCTTATTTATCGAAATGGTGGTGTTGTATGAGTAGAATGTATATCCATGTTGATGTCACTGGTCTTTTTCTGAAAACTCGTTTTTCAAATAAGTTTTTTTAAAATCTTAATCCTTATATTTTTAAAATTATTGTTTATTCATATATATTATTTAGTTATCATACACTTTTTTATCATATTTTATTTTTATTTATTTACAATTCTTAAATTAGAATCGTCTTAAATTTAACTACAGAAAAAAAAATCATAACAAACCTAATTTTTTCACTTTTCGAGATTAGGTGAGGGATATCAATTGTACGCGGTATTTTTCTTGTATTTTTTTTTTATACAAAGACTGTTTCTGTTACTCGAACCTATGGCCTTGTAGGTTACAAAGGAGTAACTTTATCAATTATTTTAATATTATATTTACTTTAAATAAAAATATTCGGTAAAAATTAATACAATGTATTAAAGGGAGTTATGTGATAAAAATAAGTAGTAATTTTTAAAACATAATAACTTGTAATAAAAAGATATTAAATTACAAGAAATTCTGATCAATTTAAATTGATAAGGCATATTCCTCCCTTTATACTAAATTCAATTGTATATATATTTTGATGTGATTTAAATAAAATAAATTATAAAAATCTGAAAATTTTAAACAATAAAAAATTAATGAATTTTATTATATTTCAAAATTAAGGATATATCATAATTAATAAAATAGAACTAAATTAAATTTTAAATTCGTACTTAATATTCATAGGATACAAAAGAGAATGTAATAAAATGAAGCCGTAAATTGCAAAATCGGGCATTTTTGTAATATTGATAACTAATATTGAACTCATTAATTAAAGTATTAATTAATCAGTTATAAACCGTTCTCTTTCTTCCCTCCCTCACAAAAACAGCTAAAAAGCTCTCTTTTTAACTCGAATCTGTTCAATTTCAATAGCTCCCAATTCGAGAACACAAAAAAGAGGAAATCTTTCTCAATTCTTAGTCTTCCTAGGGTTCCCTTCTTGGATGCGTTCTGGATTTTCTCGTTCTTGGATCATTGGCAAAGTCAAATTCCCTGCTTTTCTGGGGTAGTTACTCTGGAATTTTCCTTTTTAGGGTTCGGTTAATTTTTCGTTTGGTTTATTATCAGAAACGTGTTGTTGCTCGCAGAAGATGACGGGGTTGTGAATTTGTTAAGAGTTTTGGTTGTTGGTGAGGCAATGCGGTTGTTTCCGTTGAGCTTAACCTCGGACAAGGAGCAGAGTACTGAGGAGAGCAACGGAGCAATGTTGTATCTCAATGTGTATGATCTTTCCCCTGCAAATAACTATCTTTACTGGGTCGGTCTCGGGATCTTCCATTCTGGTATAGAAGGTAATGAAATTGAAGTTCCTTGTCTGCTTAATTATGCACAATTTTGGGTCAAATTTTCTGGTTGTGATTGCGTAGAAGCTTGTTAGTATTCTCAAAGGGTATTTATTAGGTGAACTAAATTAATGGTACACGAAATGGAATTAGGAAATGTCCTTGTGTTATTGATTGATAATTGTAAGAATTTTATTAGGTGCAATAACTACCAGGTTTGTTAACTTCAAATTTTTCTTTTGATTAGAGTGTTTGTTTGCTAGGTTATTGACCTTTCCTTTAAAACATTCACTGGTCCGGTGTTTTTGAGGTCATTGAGCTTCTACATAGGGGGAACTGCGATGATAAGTGTCACTACTCTCACGGTGCTTGACATTAGAAGTCTATGCTTTTGATTTTGGTGAAATGTTACATAAGAATGAGATAATTCTTGCTGAGATAGGTGCAATAATAATTAGTACAAGATGAAGCAGATCTAAGATGTGGTAAAGTAGGATATTCTGAGTGAATCTCTTTTCTAATGAAGAAATGACTTTTGTTTAATGATCAACTTCAAGAGAGTTAACCTCGTTAATTTTCAATTTCTATAGCACTGATTGGGAAGCACCATCCTCTAACTCTAGAGTGTATGCAACAACTGTAACTTATAAATATGAAAAAAGCTGACTCATCAAGTGATAAAAGGCGTCAAAACAAAACAATTATCTTTATAAAAAAAAGGCGTCAAAACAATTACCTAAGTGTAGATGTCAATTCTATTTTTCGCATGGTATTTGAGGAACTCGTTTGTTTTTACAATTTATGCTATCTGTTAAATATTTGCCATTCATGATACTCGTCGCCCAGATAGGTTTACATGCATGCTTTGGTGTGTTTTTTCATATTGATAATTTGCTCATAAACTTCTTGTCTTATATTTGTCTTTAAACTTTATGAAGCATTAACCAAAATCTGTTCTTTGTACAATAATTAGTGAATGGTATGGAGTATGGCTTTGGAGCCCATGAGTATCCCACCAGCGGCGTATTTGAGGTGGAACCGAAAAATTGTCCAGGATTCATATTTCGACGGTCAGTGTTTATGGGCAATACCAAGATGTCTCATTCAGAACTTAGGTCATTTATGGAGCATATTTCTGCAAATTATCATGGGGATACTTATCACTTGATTGTCAAAAATTGTAACCACTTCACTAATGAAGTATGTCTGCGGCTAACTGGAAAGCCTATACCTGGATGGGTAAATCGGCTGGCTCGAGTAGGTGCGTCGCAAAGCCTTTGCTAAAGTAAACTATTGTATTGATATAGTGTACTTATTGGTTTGATGAGTTGTATGCATGTATGTTGTGTGCTATAAAGACAGCTTTGATCCAGAAGCAACAGGAGATAGAAACTGTAGATTACTACTAACATTTTTTGTTTCTTTTAAAAGATTTCATAAATAGTTTCACACCATTGCATCAAAAAGTGTCTTATGCTGGTTTTAAGTCCACTATGCAGTATAGCTGCTAAAACAACTTAACTTTTTCTTTGTATGCTTTCCAGTCTACTTTCTTCTACATTTTAGCTATTTCTTTTATCATCTGATCAATTAGGCTTCATATGAAGTTTCAGGTTCTTTTTGTAATTGTTTACTGCCGGAGAACATACAAGTAACTGCAGTTAGACATCTTCCTGACCGTCCAGCATATTCTGGTGAGTTGTTCTGTGTACCATATTTCTGGGGCTTGCTAAAATGGGAATTTTCAAGAGTTTGCCATGTTCTTTTCGCTCCTTACATGAGAAAATTTCTTGCATTGATTGTCCAAGATTTTGAAATTTGTGAATAAATCCTATTGTTTGGTAAAGATATGCTTCTCTCTTATGCAGTGGGGCCCACAAGGGTCAATAACATCTTAATACCCATTCCCTCCTTGGACATGTTTGAAGCTCCAGCCTCTTGGCTGTAGTAGAGGGAGTGTATCACTGATCCACTCTGTTATGCACTTGATTTACTATATAATTGTAAAAATGGCTCAGATAGTGATTATTGACTGCTATACCAGAAGGGCAGGCTTAAGTGCATAGCTGCAGAGTTGTGATCTACCAACGATATAGGTGTTGTGCTCTGTATGCATGATAAATTGAACATAGGAACTGATTTATCTGCAGTGTCACATAACCAGAGTGCCATTGACTTGATGTTCATTTTTTAGCTGGTGACTACACCTATGGTTCACATGTAATGTTAAACAATGGCTGGTATGTGATGTATTGGCTGATTTGTTGCACAACACCTTAGTCTAAACTAGGTTATGCTTTTCATTGTCTTGTTGCTGTGCCATTTTAGCTGCTACAGCCATTATACCAATCAATACAAGCTTTGATGGCCATTATGTAACAGCTCAAACTCCTCAGGCATTTTCTATTCATTTATTTCTCAACTATCCTTTTTCCCTCGAGGCTACAGGAAGGACAAGAGTTGTGGACTTTGAGTGTCTTTGTGTTTACGATAGGAGTTGTGTTGGGCATTGGAGTCCCCAGTGGTACCTTTGCTTTATCTTTCTATAATTATCTTTATTCTTCCCTGTTTGTTTGTGCAGTGTGTCTTTGATTTAATTCAACACCTTAGGTGCACAAGCAGGTTGATTTTATACCTGTGTAGGTCCGTGTATATGGGAACATGTAGACGTTTTTGCAATAGATCTGCATTTCTTTATATTTGGGGAAGGGAGTTGATATATTGGCCTCTTTAATGGATTCTACTTACCTTGTTGAGATACCTTTATGAACACAGATGATGATGATCGATCAGGATCTCTTATGTCAGCTTTATCAGCAGAGAGTGATGGAGCGGATGCTGATCACCATTTGCTTACCACACCAAATGGTGATGTTGCTTTCTTGAAGGAAAAACCTGTAAGGTTAGCAAGGGAGCTTCTGTAAAGAAAAAACACCTATGCAACACATATTCTTTCCCTGTCGGCTCTTTCTGTTGTCTGTAAGTTTAGAATACAATGATCAGTGCATCGGTGAGCCTTTCTTGGCTCAGTGATTTGTATCTTTCAAATCCTTGATGCCCTCAAATTTTTTCTTTTCCTGAATTGTCATCCTTTGTCCTATTATAGATTCTTGCAAGGTCAGTGTATAAAAGCTTGTATTTTAGCTGTACAAGGGTCTGAAGGGTCCAAGTTATGTTCTTATTTGCACCTTAACTCTAAGAAGGAATTCAAACATATATTGTGTTATTTCCAAAAATCTCTAATTTGTGCAGATTATGTACAACAACAAGTCTAAGTCCCTTGAAATTAACATACAGAGATATGGTTTGGCTACAAATGTCAGGAAAACACTCGACCAACCTTCGTTCAGTATTGCAAGCAATGGATGCAGTTATACATTCTACTCTTTACTTTATTCACACGTTTCACTTTCCTGACTACAGTGACTTCAGAAGATAATTGTCGGATGATAAAAGAGTAATTTTTGAAGGCACAAAATGATGTATATAATCTATTATTATCTTAATTATTTGTAAATTAATTTCCACAAAAATTCCATTTGTTAAATTTGCAAACATAAAGGTGAGAACTTGTTAAATTTGTGTAATCTAAAACCCTATAATTACAATGTTAATAACTTCGAAGCTAAAATTAAAGCCAACTCTCAAAATTAGTATCAAGTAGAACCCCCCAAGCGATATGGCGATTACATGCAAGAAACAAGAATTGCAGGAACACC
>JANIMX020000027.1:3876212-3898532 GCA_024582655.2 Erythroxylum kunthianum
GAACAGCCGTTACTTTTCAAACCCTTGGCTATATTTCTTTTTCTCCAAAACAAAGATAGCACAATCGTTAACTTTTATCTAAAATTCCAGCAGTCCACAAATCAAGTGTCCAACAATAGATAGACTTGTAGTTCATAAAGACTTCTTGTTTTATTGTAAGTGTAATACCCATATGCCTTATAATCCAAAACAAAGTATAACACCCATAAGGCTTTTAATCCACAACTAAGTGTAACACCAATAAACCTTTTAATCCAAAATCAAGTGGATGTCATAAATATCCGATTAATTAATAAAATGTCAAAATTAAATAGAGATATATTTATCTTATATCTTAACAGTCACTTTTGCTAAATAATGTTTTTTATAATGTTTCTCTCAAATTCTCATGAATGTCTCTCTCCTCTTCCATCCACTGTGACCTTTAGCATGTATTAAGTCATTATTTTGTTTCAGTTTTTTTCTATGTTATTCTATTGTCTAAAACTATTTCAATACTCAATTTGAGTAATTTCCACACCGTGTTTTAATGATCAATAACATTAAAAAAGATTACTTACACAAATGAGCACGTTTTTTAAAATTTAAAAATAAAAAACAAAATTTTGCATAATAACAAATGAACACGTTTTTCAAAATGTTTATGAAAATAAATTATTTTTATTTTTAATAAAAATTTGAAAGATGAAAGCATAAAACATATTTATCTAAATAAACATACCCTAAAATTTTCTTCTCCTTACCCATTATATAAGATTAGCATCTTTAGTTTTTTTGCCTTTTTCTTTTTATATTTTTCGAATTGGTAAGGTTTGTATGGCGCAAAATCAACAGGTTCGATCCAAGTTGATGAGTGTTTATATTATAATTGAATTTTTTGAAAATTTTCAAATTTTAGGTCAGATCAAAAATTTCAAAGAAACGTAATATTTTTAATTTTTAAATATAATTAATCAAAATTTGTTTGAACTCTTATCACTGAATTGCTGTTGTTGTTAGATTTAGTTCAAGCTCGATCGGGTTCAATCGAACTTCAAATTGTTCAAATTTAATCGGGTTTATGAAGTGTGGGTTTTGGTGGTGTTTTTTGCAGAATTATATTTCATAAACAAAAGTATTTTATAATTTGTTGTTTACTTTAAGTTAAAGATAACGTGCCAAAAGAAAATAATAATAAATCACTTTAATCTTTTTAATTATTGTTATTTTAAAAATAACGGTACTATGTATGTATAGGATATTTTTAATAATTTATATAAATGTTATTTCCAAAAAATATAGAACAGACAAATAGGAATCACTTTCTTAGGTTTCATATCCAATCAAATATCATTAACTTTGAGTATATCAAAGTCTGGTAAGTGGTAACTCAATTTTAGCTACATAGTCTTGTGATTCATATTTGAAATATCAAATAATATTTATAAAATATGTATAAATATTGAATATAATTAGATGTTTTGAAATTTTAATTTTCAAGCTCAAATTTAATTCATAAATTAATTATTAAAATTCAACCCTTTTAATTTTCATGCTTGACCGATTGACTCAATAGATTTTAGCAAGTTTGTATAACAATAACGACAACAAACTCAATTTTTTTATTTTGCGATGATTGATTGAGAGATATCAATTGCACGCAACATTTTTCTTATAATTTTTATAAAAAATTTATTTATATAATTCGAACCCGTGATATTCTAATTATAAAGTGATAATATTATCAGTTATTCTAAGACTCACGAACCATATCTTTAAACAAAAACATAATATTAAGGTCTCCTACATTAGTTATTAGGAACCCATCTATATAAATATTTATAAATATTCAAGATCACGTGGAAACCTTAATTACTCTTTTTGAATAACTAATGAGCAAGCAATTGCTCAATTTTATGGCAGGTTGTATTAATTAATTAAAATTAGTATATATATATATATATTATAAATTTTAGGATTAATTGTACAATAAAATTTTAAATTTTACTCAATTTTATAATAATAATTTAAAATTTAAAAAGTGACACTAAAATGTTCAAATTTTTAAATTTTAACAAAAATAGTGTTGTCATATATTATATTTGTGTCAAGCATGAATTTTATTTTAACAAATTTAAAATATAAAAGTTCTAAAATAATTATATATTTTACTTAATAATTATTTTAGAATGTTTTATATTTTTAATTTATTAAATAATAAAATCATATGTGGTATAGATACAATATGTGAAAGTTACGTAACTAAAATACTAATTTAGCGTAACAAAAAAATTAATATCAGACTATTTTTAATAAAAATTGAAAATTTAAACATTTTAATATTAATTATAAAATTATGGCCGGTGTTACAAAATTGAGTAAAATTTATTTTTTTTAGAAAATAGATACTAAAATTAAGGAATAAGTTATCTAATATAGTTAACGGTATATATATTTTAATAGTTTAATTTCCATGCAACTTATTTGTTGAAAATATTTTGACTATATTGCCTAACGTCTAATATATGTCAAGCATTAATAATTCTTTGAACTCAATACTTCAAACTTCGATAAATTAAAGAATAATGCTGGGCATATAATATAATTTTAAACAATAATATTGTAAATTGCAAAATTATTTATTGCTTCTTCTTACCTATAGTGTCTCCTAATTAGAATAATGCTGTGCAAATTTAAAAAAAAATATTTTTATAATTTGAACCCGTGACCTTTTAATTACAAAATAACATTACAAAAATTGTTTCTGCCCAAAAACAAAAGCATTTTATAATTTTAGTATCAACAAGATTATCATAATATTGTAAATTTAAAATTATTTTTGTCTTAATTAATTTAGTTAATTTCAAGATAATGTGTATCGTTTTTTATTATATCGATCTTTGCCAAAAGTTTAATGAACTCAAATCGATTTTGAATCGAGTCGAGATTAGTAATGAGTTACATCAATTTCAGATGCATTTAAATTCGAACCCGAGCGTAATCGGTAATATATATTTTTAATTTTAAAAATTAAAAACTATATCATTACAAACTGAATCGATCCTAGTAACTTCTATCATTACTAACTGAAATCTCAACCTATTATTAGAGGTGTAACTATATGGTCCACTCTATGGGAAAAAGATTATTTCCTTTTACTTTTATTCTTCTGTTTACTTACTTTTTGGATAATAATTGTCACGTGAGGAATTGGAACTGTCAAATGTCTAGCGAAGTAGCTTGTAACTTGATCAGCAAGATAGAACGGAAAAAAGTATTATAATCCAACGGCCAAGATGATCTTAATGTAATTACTATAAGATATTCTCCTTAATCAGACGCAACGGGGGTCGTCTTACCCGACCTAACCGTCTTCTGCCACGTACTCTCCACCAGATATCCCAAATCCACACTCTAAAACCCGCTTCTTCTCGCGCCCACCGTTGGATGCAATAACTCACAGTCTAATCCAACGGATATTGACAAATCTGAATATAACAGTTACTGATCAAGTGGACTTTACTTAATCCCACGTATAAAAACCTGCCACGTAAGACGTTCCAATCTGGTAACACCGTCAGATTACCATTTACGAATCCCCCTAAATTTTTTTTAATCAAATTCCGTCACTATCACTCACTCACTTCCTCATTCACTTCTCTCTCTAATCGAGGAAACCATTCCGCGTTTCTCTAACTTCACAGCTCTTGCGTTTCGATTAACCGGAAACCTAAGTCGATCCGCCGCCGAATTGAAGGTTCCGGCGAGTAGAAAAAAGCTTTGTTTGTTTGATGTTACTTTTAGCCGTGCTAGGTTTTTCTAGTATTCGAGAAACGACGCTCACTCGTTGTGGTTTGGTTTGTAGTTGTGGAGCAGTAGATGAGCAGCGTCCTTTTTGATGAAGACTTGAGGACCTAGCGGCCTGGATTTCGTCACCTGATGGAAGGAGGTAGCGTCTCTAGACTTAATTGTTCTGGTACTGTTCATTTCTTTTATTTTTCTCTTTTAATATTCCTAGTTAAGTAGAAAGCAGATGACTTTGGGGTTGCAATACTGCTATGCCTACCTTGATTCTTACTTTGAAGTTGTGAGTTCAAGTTTTAGAATCGTAACCGAGTACGTATTAAATGCTTAACAAACTGGAGTTAGGTTTTTGTTTCATGTAGTCGCGTTAATACTTGGATAGTCTTGCGATAGGTCAAGACAAAACTTTTTCACATATGTATGCAAGTGTATGTTTGTTTTTCACTTGTAAATATATGGTGCTACTTTGAAGGGAAAGTTGGTTCATTTTTAATTGATCGAAATACTAGCTAGCTTGTTCTTTTCAATCTGATTACTGAGTTTCACTTAAGCGGCTGGTAGATTCTGAAACTAGAGATTGTGTTCTTGTGGTAATGGTTTATGGAGGTTAACTTGATTAAACGGAATATTTTTCTGCGAGAACAATATTAAGAGCAAGTGGGATTTGTCTTTCCCTTTTTGGATATTTTTTTGACTTTATATGCTAGATTCTAATGTTCAAATCTGCAATTGAAGTGCACCTTTTGTTTTTCAATCTGCAATGAGGTTAAAGTTCTTCTAGGTAGAAAATTTAATGTGCTCTGCAGGAGTAATTGATTTTTCTTCTTTGCTTTAGCTTGTTTGAACGGACCCTTACACTATACTCCTTTCCTTTAGAAATTTAATGTTATATCCATTATTTTTCCATTTTCTCCCATAAAGAATCCATTTATTTGTTTTTTAGTTTTGACTTTTCTTTAGAAATAGAAATTTCTTGCCAAATAAATAATTACCCTTGTATTGAGATTATTGTCCTGCTGCATCATTCTTTTTGAAGTTAAATGATTTCAGCTTCAAAAGTGAAAACTTGTCCTAGAACCATAAGATATTAATTGTTTAATAAGTCTTCTCTTTGGAGTAACCATTTTTTTTAATTCGTCAGAAAAGCAGAAACATTATTAGAAGTTTCTCGAACTACTAAGTTATCCGTTGTTTCCTATTATGTTACACCTTGTCATTAAATAAAGACAGCTTTATCTTTTTATGAAATGAAGCAGTTTAGCTCCATAAGTTTAGTTTTCTGCTTAAATGGTTGGCGAGTTACTGACTAAATAGGATTGGTTGATACAACAGAGCTGGGAGTTGCCAGAGCTGATGTCAGACATTATTGCAACTTTATGTAAATATATTTCTCTCTTTTGTTGTTGATGCACTACTTAAAATGTGTAGTTATGTTTTTCATCTGTGTACTCTATCTGAACCAGGGTTGAGCTAGTAACAAGCATTACTGATTAGTGTGAAGATAGAGCTTCTTGTGAGAATGATAAAGATAAAGAAATTATGTTTTTTTGGCATCTGTTTCATAGGTGTTAATGTTGATGAACTGTAGCTTTCATGGTTCATTTTTTTTACTTAATCAGCCTATGGTGGATAAATTTTCCATTCTTGTTCCTTTTATTAACACCATATGAGTTTTGTTTAAAAATGAAATTGCTCACAACCCAGAAATAGGAGCTCAATCAACTGTTTAATGTGTCTAATGTAAAGTTCAAATGTTGTGTGAAGTTTGGGATTTGTGACCCCAATCCAAAAGATTGTTTAATCCTGGTAGTGTTTTGCAAAATCCATATGTGATGCCAGATTTTATGACTTCATACTTGACCAAGGTCTCTTAAAAATTGATTTGCAAAAGCTATAAGAAAAGAATCCATCCATGTTTGCTGGATTCCATTCATCTGATTCACGAAAAGGACTTGGTGAAAGTATTTCTATCATTTCCAGTGTATATTTAGGTTAATTACGAATTCATGGTCTGTGTACTTTATATCTGGTTTAGTATCCGGACATTATACCTTTTGCATCTTTCTGCTGTCGCAGGGTATCTTTCTAGCCTCAATAACTAACTAATCTATGCATGACAGCTTGTGGAAACACACACAGTCTTTCTCTTGCACTCACACACCCCTTGATGTTGCAGGCATATACCCATGGATTATGATGACAATGATTTTCAGAGCCAGAATCTTCAGTTAGCTGGTGAAGGGAGCAACAAATTCCCACCTGCTTTGCAGCCATATGCTCTTTCCAAGTTTGATTTTGATGACACTCTTCATGGATCTTTGAGATTCGATGGTTTGGTTGAAACTGAGGTCTTTCTTGGTATTGAAAGCAACGAAGATAATCAGTGGATTGAAGATTTCTCCCGTGGTAATAGTGGGATACGGTTTAACTCAAGTGCTGCAGAGTCTTGCTCAATTTCAAGGCACAACAATGTTTGGTCAGAGGCTACTTCCTCTGAATCTGTTGAAATGTTATTAAAATCTGTTGGCCAGGAAGAACTTGTCCCTGTACGAACCAGCAATAAGGAATTAGATGCCTGTGATGAACTGGGCTGTATAATAAAGCCAATGGAGCCCAGTTTGAAATATGATAATGGCACACCATCTAGTGTTGGTGATATTTCAGGTTTACAGCACATATTACCACCAGATGAGGGTATAGATAATGTTTGTGTGGTAAGTGATGTTGGAGGGCAGTATCCTCAGGTTGATGATAATTCACAAACTCGTGAGGATAACCTATCTGGTGAAAGGGATTTAAATGACCAAACTTCTATCAATGCTGATGACTGCATAGCTGTCACAGAGGGAAGTTTGGTGCCTAATGATGGCGGTAATGAGGTTAGTGAAAAGGAAAACACTATGGTTACTATATCTTTGGACGAGATGAATGAAAAAGCTTCTACTTCAGGGATCAAGGCTGGTTGCTTGTTGGAATCTTCAGAAAACACTATTGGAGGCAGTGATGAACTGAAAATGGAAAATCATCCGAATTTGACAAATAGGTCTGATGAAGATAGCGTTAATGTTCCAGAAGCTTACTGTGAGCACCGAGAGGAACAGCATCAGTTAATGCAACAGTTTCACGGGGATGATCCAGTCACGGACACAAATGTGTTCCGTAGTAGTTCTCCTAATTTGGATACCGCAAACTTGAGTAATATGGAGGAACCACCAAGCATAGAATCAAAGCAAGACACTGGCTTGTCTGAAAACTTAGACGTTGTTGATCAGTTTAGAGTAGTTAAGCATGAGGCAGAACCAAGGAGTGATGTTATTACTGAGAAACATGAAGTTAATGAGTTAGATGCATTGCATAACAAAAAGGTCGTAGATAATAATGCAGCGACTCTGTTGTGTAAGGAAGAAAGTGAACCTTCAAAAGGAAAAATAGATTGTAGCAACAGTAGCCATGGGGATGGTAGTTCTAATGTGGGATTGCAAGGTTCGGCAGCTGGATTTCTTGCTGAAAAGCATGGAGAAAGCCATACTTCATCAGCAACAATGACTGAATCAAAAGGAATTTGCATGCGAGGCATCACGATTGAGCAGGCTGATACTCCTGTATGTGATGAAAATCTTCCTGCTGAGGGAAAGGAAAGCACAGAGTTGCCTTCTGACAACAGTACGATGGAAGCTGTTGTTGGTCAGTCTATTGTCATAGACAAAAGGGTTGGAGCCGTGTGCTTTGGTGGTGGTTTGGAAAGTAAGTTAATAGATTCAAAATTACCCTCTGATTCTGCTGAAATTAAAACAGGTGTGAAATCATCCTGACTGTTAACTGTCAATTAATATTTTGTTTTGAGTTTCAATTATTTAAGTGTTAACTTGTTTCTGAAGATAACGGAGATGGTCGTGTTGGGCCAGCAGAACATGCCCTTACTAGCAATACTCCTATTGATCAAGGTGATGTTAAAAAGTCAGCTTTACCCTGTGTCTACACAGGCAAGAATGAAGATGACTTGACTATGGCTTCAGTTGAAGCAAGCACATCCGATTCCAAGACATCAACGAGACTACAAACTGGATCAGATCCTGCTGCGGAATCTGAGAAGATCACTGATTATGGTGCACCTGGCCGGATGCTTGATGAGTCAGGTGAGCAGTCTCTGTTAACATTTGATGCTTGTAAAACAGAAAGCCATGGTGAACCTCAAGCAGTAGTCAGTAACAAAGGCAGTCAAAAGAACGTGGAAGAAATTGGTGTGTGTCCAGTGCTTTGTGATTCAACTGAAAAAAATGGAGATGCTGAATCAGTAGTAAAAGCAGTTGATGCAAAAGAATCTTATGGTGAGCATTTGTAACTTCTATATTAAGTGTATGAAATCAAGTATTTTTCTTATTCTCAAGTTTGATTAGCTATAGTTCTTAAAATACCAGGCATGGTTGTAGGTTCAGTTATGCGATCTCTAGCTCTTGATGTTTACTTGAAAGACTAGTGTTCGTTGTTTTTTCCTCTACAGAATTTCTCTTTGATGTACATATTGCTGGTTCGCATTTAGTGTTACTAGATGCTACGTAACTTCTGCACCCAATTTCTTGCTATGTTTTAGTTCCTGTTGCATTGCTCTCATGGTCCACTATGTACCAATATACATGCATGCAAATATGAATAGCATTGTAATGAAAGTGATGAGAAATTTCTTTGGTACTACAGCTTCTGGAAAAATAGTTATCTGTGGTTTGCCAAAAGCAAGTCATTTAATAAAATTTCTTGTCATAGACACTGAACCAGCTGTAGGCAACAGTGATGTGCTTGGAGCTGTGGCTTCTTCCATGGGGGAGTCTGCCCATGGTTCTGGTCAAAAGGACCTGCAAGGAAATGAACCGATGACAACTTCTACGGTTATGAATTATGGGCTGGCTGCTGTTCCAAGTACAAGTGGTGTGTAACTTAACTTTCACTATTTTCCAAGATCTGTTTGTCCCATGCTTGTTAAGTAAAACATTCAATTGTTCTTTATTCCTGCGGTTTCTAAATCTCAAACTATCTTTTTGCATTAGAATGTGGTGGAAGTTCTAATCAGGTTGAGCAAGTTAGTATTTCTTCTACTGTCATTGGAGCTGCTGAACTTCCTCAGAATGAAATAATAAAGGATGGAGTGAAAGGAATTCCAGTTTCAACTGTATTAGCTTCTGAGATCCCTGATGTTGATATCGGCAAAGGTTCATCTGCTTCAGGTGATGCTAAGCAGAATGATGTCCCTGGAGATGATAGGAGCTTCTCGTTTGAAGTTAGTCCACCAGCAGATACACCTCAGAAGGAGGAAATGGCAAAATGGCATCCCATTTCTCCTACAATAACTGACAGAATGGTATCTGTGCTTCTTGCCTCGGAATTTATGACCACTTCACATTTTATATGTTCTATTGCTGTGCTTAGTTAGCCTGATTTTCTTTCTTTCAGAAAAGGGTGTCTGAAAATCATTTTCTGGAAACTTAGTTTATTACATTTCTTATTTGGGAGAAAATTTGGGAAAGAGGCTCTTTGTCCAATTCCAGCTTGGTTCTCTGAAAAAGGATAGCAAGGAACCGAGTTTTCTTTCCTCTGACTTTGGACAGGTTGTGTCTTCAGTTAACACATTTTCTAAGCTATAGTAAAGTCTCCATGGATCAGGTTATTTTTTTATTCACACAGGAAGACAAAGAACAGGAGAAATTGTAAAGCACAATGAGAACAAGTGATTTTTTTTTCTCTCGCATGAGTTAGCTGAATGATCCTAAGCATTGTTTATTTGTATAATTTCAACAATACACTTTAATACTTCATATTGCTCACTTCTGTTTGTTTCATTTTGCTTTTCATATTTCTAAAGATTGTGGATGGAACTCCTTCAACTTCTGAATTAGGCCAATCAAATCCCAAGGCTGCTCAAGAAGTTTCTCATGGAAGTCAAAAGACTTCTGCAGTTGCAGCACGTAGTGGTTCTAAAAGTAAAACTGAACGTAAAACAAGGCGATCATCTGGTAAGGCCACAGCTAAAGAAACTCCTAAAAGAGGAACTGGGAAAGAATCTACTCCTGTGAGACTAGATAGGGGAGATAAACTAGCAAATGTTTCCTTCAGTCCATCTGGGATTTCTCAACTTGTGCATCCAAATGAGATGCAGCGATATGGACCTGTTGATTCCTCCACTTTAAAACCGTTTGTTCTTGCAGCATCAACCACTAGTCTGCCGGATTTGAATTCTTCTGTTTCTGCTTCAGCAATGTTTAAACAACCTTTCACTGACTTGCAACAAGTGCAATTGCGTGCTCAGATCTTCGTTTATGGAGCTTTAATGTATGCGTATTTCCTAACTTTCTCCCTGTTTATATGTCATTCTATTTCTGATGTATTTGACTAGCAAAGACTCTCATTGGTTGATAGTCTTTCCATACATGTAACTTTTTGCTGTTGTTGAAGCAGTCAAGGGATAGCACCTGATGAAGCATATATGATATCAGCATTTGGAGGAGCTGGTTAGTGTGTCTTTTCCTTATCTGAAATTGGTCCCAGTGTTTTGTAGTCCATTTTCATCGTATAATAAGTCTCTTTTTTAAAATCACGGTCTTGTAGATGGTGGTAGGAGCATTTGGGAGAATGCTTGGCGCTTATGTATAGAAAGGCTACACGGCCAGAAGCCACATTTTGCTACTCCCGAAACACCTTTGCAGTCACGCACAGGTACCTTTTTTTTTTTCTGCAACAGAAACCAA
Source organism: Erythroxylum kunthianum (assembly GCA_024582655.2). Classification (NCBI taxonomy): domain Eukaryota; kingdom Viridiplantae; phylum Streptophyta; class Magnoliopsida; order Malpighiales; family Erythroxylaceae; genus Erythroxylum; species Erythroxylum kunthianum. Next base: position 3,886,733 of record JANIMX020000027.1, read on the forward strand.
TATTTCTAGCTTCATATTTTGGTTATCATTGAATTGATTGGTTGTGTATCTAAGCATTTGTGGCTTGAGATCGTAGGTGCTAGAGTTCCTGATCAATCAATTAAGCAAAGTACACCTGGTAAAAAGGCATTATCAACTCCCATTGGTCAAGTTAGCATCAAGGGGACAACAACTGCAAACCCCACGGTGCCCCTTTCCTCACCACTTTGGAGTTTACCTACCCCATCCAGTGGTATGCCAAGGGGTCCAGTTATAAATTATCAACGAGCACTTTCCCCTTTGCATCCCCATCAAAGTCCATCAATAAGGAGTTTTGCTGGGAATCCTTCTTGGATCTCTCAGGCACCTTTTTGTGGTTCCTGGGTTTCTTCTCCACAAACTGCTGCACTTGATGCAAGTGGTCATTTCTCCATGCAGTTTCCTGTAACAGAAACTGTTCAATTGACACCTTCAAAAGACTCATCTATGCCAAATTCTTCTGGTGTAAAGCATGTTTTCCCTGTTCCTGTGGTGCAGACCGAGGCTTCTTCTGGTGTACTTGCTGGTGCTTCTGCACCAGATTTACGGAAGATGACATCATCAACTGATCAACCTTCTATTGAGCCCAAGACTAGAAAAAGAAAGAAGATTTCAGTCTCTGAGACACCTGGCCATAATATTTTGAATCCTCTATCTCAAGAAGAAGCAGTTTCAGTTTCTGCTGTTGCAAGTCATGTATCTACTTCTGTTGCTGTCACAACCCCTCTTAACTTTGTTTCTAAAGCCCCTCCTGAGAAAATTGTTACATCTATGCCTGGTACTACTGATCTAGGAAGAATGGATCAAAATATAGCAGGGAGTGCAGTTTCATTTGAGGAAACTCTTTTTAAAGTAAAAGAGGCTAGAGTGCAGGCAGAGGATGCTGCTGCGTTTGCTGCTGCTGCTGTTAGTCATAGTCAGGGAATATGGAATCAGCTGGAGAAGCAGAGAAAGACTGGACTGTTACCGGATATTGAAACAAAACTGATGTCTGTGGCTGCTGCAATAGATGCTGCTGCTGCTGTGGCAAAGGCAGCAGCAGCAGCTGCCAATGTTGCATCGAATGCTGCGTTGCAAGCGAAACTGATGGCCAACGAAACAATAGCATCTACTGGTTACAGAAATGATGATCAAAGCTATGCAGTTTCAGTTTCTGGTGGCGTTAATAACATGGGAAAGGCAACTCCTGCATCCATCTTGAACAGTGACGATGGGGCAAACAATTCTAGTTCCATCCTTGTTGCTGCAAGAGAGGCTGCCAGAAGAAGAGTTGAAGCTGCTTCTGCTGCGTCAAAACAAGCTGAGAACATGGATGCTATTGTGAAAGCTGCAGAATTGGCTGCAGAGGCTGTAACTCAGGCTGGAAAAATAGTTGCCATGGGCGATACTTTTTCGTTGGATGAGGCAATAGCATCTGGTTCAGAGAGTTACTTGAAAGTTGCTAAAGTAACTTCTGGAAGAGGCTCTAAATTCGTTGGTGTCAGTAGAGAAAATCTTAAAACAGATAAATCTGGAGAAGGTCCGGACACTTCTTCCAGACGCATAGAAGAGAGTCTATTAGATAAAAAAGAATCACAGAGCATCAATTACCTGAGGCCTCCTACTTCAATAGGGACCTGTGAAGATGATATGAGACTGGTAGATGTCATTTCTAGTTCTGGTGCTCCCGTAGCAAAAGATGCTAGGACACAAAAGGGTAGGAAAGTTTCTGATTTGTCTAAGACCATTGGGGTGGTTCCTGAATCTGAGAATGGATCAAGATCTTCCCAGAATGAATTTGAAAAAACTGAGGAGATGTTGAAGGGAAATAGCATCAAGAAGGGTTCCCATGTTGAGGTTTTATAATTTCCAATTCTTTTCTTGTCATTTATGTTTTGGAGATTGTTTTTTGTGGTGACGTTGGTTAATGTTATGTACCAGTATTTTATGGTTTCTGTTTGCTTCATTCATTGATGTGATCATTTTTCTAGGTTTTCAAAGATGGGAATGGGTTTAAATCAGCCTGGTTCATGGCCAATGTGTTGAGTTTAAAGGATGGGATGGCTCATGTCAGTTATGATGAACTTAGAACTGCTGAAGGTAAGGTATTCTTAATGTTAACAGTGCATGTTTTAGGATAAGCTGAATGCAATCTCCTGTTAAAAGCTGGAAACTTTGATAATATTTTGTTCCTTGTTTTGATAACAGTGCATGTTTTAAAATTTGATAATGCCTTCAGTGCTCAGGTTTCTGGTATATACATACTATTTTCAGGAGAAACTTGTACACAATCTGATGTGAAAATTGAAATCATGTATTTGAACTTGTCTAGAATGGTTCTGGGCTCTATTTTGTCTGGTTTGGATGTACAGAGACATTCAGTTGGGCTTTGCTCGAGAATACAAGTGTATTGACCTTTCACTCTGCTCATATTAGTCAGTCTCATTTTAGCCTCATATAAGCATGCACTTGATGCATTGCATCAACGACTGAGGTTCCTGCATTAAAAGCAGTTGATTATTTGCATTCAACTATTTGATTTTGGTAGGAGTGGAGAAGCTAGAGGAGTGGGTGCCACTTTTTGAAGAAGGAAGTACATCACCCAAAATACGCATTGCTCGTCGTGTTACTGCAATGCCATTTGAAGGAACAAGAAAGAGACGCAGGGCTGCAGTTGTAGACTACCCTTGGTCTGTAGGTGATAGAGTTGATGCTTGGATTCAAGATAGGTATGCATTGAATGGTTATATTTTGCGTTCCTCATGACTGACATTGATAGATCATCCGAAACTCATTGGTTAAGTTCCTTATTGTAGTTTGCAGAGTGTTATGTACTGGGGGGTTCCTGTAATTAGGTTACATTTTGTTGGTGTATAGAAGTAAGTTTATCTGTTTAGTCCTTATATGGTTTTTCTAAAGGATTCAGGGTCTGTTCTTTGTTTGCAAATTATATCTGCTCGAGTATAATATCAAACTATTATTGAACTGTCCTTTTGGCTGAATTGGAGAGATTTCTAAGGACTGCAAACATATTATGGCGATGTGATACTACTGTGATATGATATGTCTAGGAGAGAGTGTGTGAATTATATACACAAATATGTAAAGTAATAGTAGGCCTTTATATACTTAACCTAGCCAAGATACATTATTGATCAACAAATTGATCTAATTCATACTTTAAAAGCATCTAATTATGGGATTGATAACTATCAGAATAAAAGTTATTCGAAAGCCTTTCTCTTGTCTCTGCATAACTGCGAGAGCTATGAACTTTAAGCTAATAATCCAGTTTCCTTTATTCAATATTTATTAAAAAATATTAAAATCAATGGAAAGCTATAGGCAACCTTAGCAATATAAATAATCTCTGCCATGTACAATGCTATAAGAGAAGGATAGTGGGTCCTATAATGCCCTTTACTGTTTGTATGTGATCTATTTGTGCGGATTGTCTTCTAACAAGTGCAATTGACCTGGTTGAATAAGTTTCTTTTCTCTATGGTTTGACTAGGTAAGTTACTATTTCATCATTCTAAGTAGATTTTAGTGGGATATGGCTTGCCCCCCTCAAAGATCATGAACTGTTTATTTTTGACATCATCTCCTCTGTTTAAGAATTTCCTTACCTATCTGGCCAAATCTTTTACTCTTGTACATTTATTTTTCAGCTGGTGGGAAGGGATTATTACTGAAAAGAGTATTAAAGACGAGACTATGTTCACAGTCCATTTTCCAGGTCTGTGTAACCAGAGTTGCAATTTACTGATAATTAGAACTGGAAATGCGCTTCTGTTCTTTGTTACAGGGCTTGTTCACTTGAAATGAGTTTTCTGCTACTTTGGTTGTGCAGCCCAAAATGAAACATCTGTAGTCAGAGCCTGGCATCTCAGGTCGTCGCTTATATGGAAAGATGGGGAATGGATTGAATGGTCTAGCTTGAGAGAAACTGGTCATCCTACTCATGTGGTGCTTGTTAATTTTGTCTTTCTTCTTTCCTTTCCACAGCCCCCCCAGTATTATTTTCCCTGGTTTTGCTTTGGACTTTTCCTTACTGTTGCACTGCATCTACAATTTGGCTTTTTCAGGGTGATACCCCACAGGAGAAGCGACAAAGAGTACGCGGCCCTGCTGTGGAAGCCAAGGGAAAGGATAAGATGCCAAAAATAGTTGATTCTCAGGAATTGGATAAACCTAATGAACCAAGCTTACCGGATATTTCTGCTGATGAGAGAATATTTAACATTGGAAAGATCAGTAGAGATAACAACAAACAGGATACATTGAGAATGACTCGGACTGGCTTGCAGAAGGAAGGATCACGAGTGGTTTTTGGGGTACCTAAGCCTGGAAAGAAAAGAAAATTCATGGAAGTAAGCAAGCATTATGTTTCAGATGGGAGTGGTAAGGTTAATGAACCAAACTATCCAGCTAAGTTCACTAGACCTATGAGACCTCAACCATCAGGATCACGAGGATGGAAAAATGCTTCAAAAGTTGAAGCAAATGAAAAGCAAGCTGCCATCCCCAAGCCCAAAGGTCTCAAGTCTGGAAAACCACAATATGCTTCTGCTAGAACAATTTCTTCTCGAAAGGACAATTTATTGAGTGCACAGGTTTCTGCCACAGCTGAATATCCTAGTGCAGATCATATTGTAAAGACCACAGATTCTTCAAGCCATGCTGAAAATACTTCAGAGAAGTCTAACCTCGTGGACTTGCAATCCTTTTCTGGCTCTGAGGGAGACGAGGGCCCAGTCTTGTTTTCTTCACTCTCTCTTCCCTCCAGGAAAACATCATCCAATGCTAAGCCTGAAAGGGTAAGTAAAGGAAAACTTGCCCCTGCTGGTGGAAAGTTAGGCAAAATTGAGGAGGACAAAGTTTTCAGTAGTAATACTTCAAGATCAGCACTTGATGTTACTGAGCCTCGGAGATCCAACCGCAGAATTCAACCAACATCAAGAGTAAGTGTTAAGATTTAGTATTTATAAGCCCATGACAAAATCAATTTTGCTGGACTTCCTTGCTTTAAACCATTATTTACTTGGTAGTTATGTTCATGCTAATCTTATTCAACTCTTTGCTTGATTTACTCTTTTTAATTTGTTTCTGTTAAATATTGTTGAAAGGCTTAACTCGTCAATCTTACTGTGCACTTCTGGATAACTTCTCTCTTATTATTTTTGTCATTTTGGGAGGAATCACATAAAAGAGTTTTAACGTCTTTTAATTCAGATAATTGTTAGGTTTTTTATTGCCGCATTTGTAGTTGATGACTTTGGTTCAATATTGAAAATGTACATGCCTTTTGAGTGAGTGACCTGAAGAGCTTATATTCTTGTTCACAGCTATTAGAAGGCCTGCAAAGCTCATTGATGGTTTCAAAAATTCCTTCTGCTCCGCATGATAGAAGTCAGAAAAGTAGGATTGGTTCCAGAGGTATGATGTCAAATCTTTTACTATCTGCTATATTTATTGTGGAGCTAAATCAATAGCATGTGCATGCCATCAAACATGTATGAATCTAACTGCTCCATTACGGCAGGAAATAAGCAAGATTGAAAAGGACATCCAAATTGAAAGAAAAGAATCCTCGTTGGCTGGATGACCAAAGACAGAAGAGTAGCTTTTATGTATATTTATATTATAATAGTGGAGATAGCTAGCTAGGATTGAATGGAAGAAATGTTGCCTTCCTCTGATGAGATTTAGCACTAGCAGATAGATGTTCATAGTCATATTATATATCTATTGTAGCTTTGCTTGTTCACCATTATGATTTGATCTCCTCTCCTCTCCTTTCCTTAGGCAGTTGCTGTTTGTTTGTATACTGAAATTCTCCTTTTAGTAGTTAAGCTTGGTCATTAATCTTTTAATGTACACCTTTTGGAATTATCATTTCAAGTTAAGTTACTTGAGAACAGTTATCCTAACAATTAATACTCTTTTATCTTTCTTTGGAATCATGAATTCCACTTGCATTATACTTGCCATTGATAAACATGAAACCCTTCAGGTAGATGAGCAGAGCAGTCAAATCATCTTTCTCATTTGAAGGTCCAAAGGTATGGATGGAAAGATTTTGTGTTAACAGTTTCAGTGCATGCACATTTTGAATCAATTTCACACATTAATCTCCTCTAACATATATTAACTTAAATTAATGATAGTTTATAGGCAAAGGTGTAAATCACATTCTAACCTTTTTCAAAAGATTTAATTTTCTTTGCATTTTAATATTTTTAAAATGGAATTAGTAATAACTAGTTAATATTTTTAATTTATTATCTTACATTAATATGTATCTAATTATTAATATTATACATTTTTAAATCTACGTTTCATCAACAGCACATAGTCGACATTTTGAGCAAGCTCAAGGAGCTAAACCGACGCCAGGATCATAGTTTATTTTCGATGATTTTTCCCTACATAAATGGAGTAAGCGTCTACGCAGTTAAAATAATTAAAAATTAATTTTAATTTAATATGGATTACATCGATCTGATTTGCATGCCATTAAACACGTGTCTGGAGAGAGTCGATGTATAAACAATTGCAGCTCATCTAAGTTTCTGTACAGAGTTCCATTTTAGACTATAAATTAAGATATTACAGTACGAGTTTTCACTTCTAGTCAGAGCCTATGAGATAATAAGTTCCTATTTCCTCCTTCACATGTGCTTCTTCTCTGCAACAGTTTTAAAGAGTCATTTTACCCTTTGCCATGGAGTTTCACAGGATAGGAAGCTGTTGCTCTCTAGCATCACTGTTCCTGAATGGTTTCTCACAGATGCAAGATGCTGGATATTCATGAAATTCACCTCGACCAGGTTTCACCTCATCAGGCTCTCCCGTGAATCCCCTCTGTACTGATTTAACCTTTCTTGAGAATTCCTTCCATCCCATCTTCTCTCTTGCAATGAACAATGGAGTCAGTCTCTTTGCATTAGGTCTGATGGTCCTCTTATGCCCTGCGTACCTCCTTGTGTTCATCATATGATATGAGACACAGCAATACCGGTTAAATACAGAATGATTCATGAACAGGCTGATTTAGTACTAAAGCTGATTGGACATGGCTATTCAATAACACAAATCATGTTTCAATTCTCTTTCCAATTTAACCCCATTCACCAATATAGTTAAACTACTTCCCAAAGATAAAACATAGTAGAAGAGCCATGTTTCTCACCTTCGACCAGCAAGAATCTTGGCCATGTTACCATTGTTGTTTGTCACAAAGACATCACTCTCATCACAAACAATGTAATCAATAGCTGCCAGGCGAGAAGAGAAAGGAAGAAACTTTTTCAGTTCTTTGCCGGCAACCATCTCCTTCGTGTAGAAGTTTGGGAAGAGTTCTCTGAGGGGTTGTAAGGTCTCTGCTCCACCATATATTTCCCCAGAAGCAACATAAAGATATGTGTCATTACCAAAACCAAGGCCACGCAGCATCAAACCAACTTCATAAGGAGTAAGTGGACACTTTCCCCTCGCTCTCTCATCTTCAGCACTTAAATCCTGATATATTGCAAAGGAACAAAGTTTTTGTCAGACTATAAGATGCCAAACACAAGAACCATAATTCAACGATTTCTAAGATATCTAGCATCGTAACAAAACATGGAGAGCATGCATGCTTCTATCTCTTAAAGAGCAGAAGGTCATAAAGGATACGAATCTCACCGGAAGTGTTTCCCATCTCTTCCTGATTTCACCAAGTTCAATTTTCTCCTTTTCACCCCCACCATAATAACATCCCGAAAAGGCAAGCATATCAGGCTCAAACCTGAAATTCGCAAGGTTTTAGCCAAAAGTGAGATAACTATGTGCGCAGACAAAATAAGTAGTAGAATTTTATATGCATTCACCTAGTCTCAATCAGAGAATATAAGTTTGAGAAAATTTGTTGGTTGGAGAAAATAGCAATATAGCTGAACACTAACTACTGTAAGGACTTCAAAAGGTGATTATGACACATAAATGGAGTATGTAGGCATAGAATCTAGACAGAGAGCTTTATGGCCCGCCTTAGTTTAGAACCAGAAATCCATATAATGCATCTCACAAAAGTATCTCTGTTTTTTTTAATTTTCTTCTCTTTATGCACATGAAACTGAGATTGAAATATGTGTATGCAGAAGGTAGGAGATGTTGCATCTGCATCCAACATATATAGCAGTCTAACAAATGCTTCTCTTGACATTCCAATGAAGTTCGAACAGATCATTCATTGAAGCATTTTCAAGTAATACAAGACACACCTCAGATGAACTGCAATAAAGCGTCTAGCCATCGTCCTCATTTCCATGACAATACCCTGACCGATTTCATGTATGGGCCTTGTAAATCTTAACGCGTGATAATTGACCCGGCATCGCAGCTTTTGCAGCTCTTCATCAAGGTCATTAGCAAGCCTATAGTCGAACTTTGTTAACTGCACAACCTGCAAAATTTTAAAGTTCATTACCTGCCTCTGCAAGTGTAATGTTGAAGGTCCATTTGCTAATCAAGAATGATAAAGTGGTGATAGGATTCAGTCACCGTTGCCACTGCTTATGATATCTATTGTGAATGCTAAAAAATGATCCACATAGAACCAAAAAGGATCAAGAAAGCACAAGTTAAGCAAACTATTTACCCGTCTCCTCAATAGTATAGGTAGAACCTGATCCAAATAGTATTCAGGAGGTGACTTTCTAGGGACACGAATTGTATATGGAGGTTTTTCCATTGACCGCATTACTTTATCAGGAACTCTTTTCACAATTGTCACATCTTTAGCAAGGTAAGAAATGAACCAATCAACATCAAAAATATTCACGAAGTCACTGCACAACAAGGAAACCAATTTTAGTCCAAGATCATCAAAATTTCACTATAGGAAGCAGTTTTGGAGCAAAAGCTGCGATATTGATCTCTTTTCACACAGTTATAAGTAACTCAAATGACTATTTTTCTAAATTATCCAAACTCACCTATCATCTTTCCAATAGGAATGATGATCCAACTCTGGTACTACCAATGTAGCATTAAGAATCCGTGCGACTACTACAGCATCCGTTATCTGAAAGTCCAGTAGTAATTCCCACTTAGTCCAAACGAGACTTGCTCTAGGTGAAAAGAAAGTTTTTTGAAGAATTTCAACTAGTGATGCATAGGATTTGCAGCCTGAAAGTTCACAACTTTCCACTTACCCCTGTTCTTTCTTGGTTCAGCCCTCCACTTGCCGCAATAAGCAAATACCCATTTGATGGTTGCTCACGTACAGCAGCTGGGCATATAAGCAAAGTCAAAAAGATGAATCCATCGCTCACCACAAAATAAATAATCAGAGGAAGCAAAAGTAAGTTTTTGAGTACTTACGAGCAAAACTACGGCCTCTCTCACTGCAACCGTAGAACAACTCAGAGTACTTGGACTTCCATATGTCAATTGCCTCTCGCCTGATTCCATTGCGGAGATAGAACTTCGAGGTACTGAATCGGTAAGAATACCAGTCAAGATCAGATGCCACGTGTCCAGTGAAGAGCGATACCAATCCCAATGTGAACAGCATCAACCCGCAGACCACCGACCAAGGGATCCGCCGTTGTTGGTGGTGTTGTTTGTTTCCGGTGCCGTTCTCCTGTTGCGCCAGGTTCGCCGGTGCGAGCCTAAAGCTCCAAGCTTTGGCCACTCCCATGTATTTCCGAACTTACCCTTATTCTCATTCTCTATTTACTACTCAAAAATGCCACCACCATAACCAATTCCTTCTTCTGATCAGAAACCAAACCACCGACTGTTAACACCAATGCGTGTGTTTCTAGAGAGAAAGAGAGGGGTACGGGGTCTTTGGAAACGAAGCAGACCGACCCTGCGTTGTTTGTTCTAGAGAGATACTAAAGACAGCAAGTGAAGTGTGCTTAAGATTACTGATTATAAAAAAATTGAGAACGAAAGTGAGGAATTTGTATTTGTTACATTACATTACATCACATGGTTTAGTAAAGTTAAGGTTTTTGCTTCTATTCATGTAATGACATGAAAGGGAAACGGAAGAGAAGTGAATGTGTCGTCTGTCGTGTCTCCGCCGTTACAGCAACATTACTGATTATAACATTAGATTAGCACAACAACGACAATAAAAGCCATTTTGTTTAATAAAAAGTATAATTCTATAAAATATCTCATTTTATATTTTTGTTATATTTATCTAATTTATATTAGGTTTCTTTTTTGTAACCGAAAGACCTCGAATTCGAATCACAAAAACAGTCTCTTTGTAAAATAAAAAAAAATTATATACAATTGATGTCCTTCACCGAACCCTTACAAAATAGAGATATTAAATTTGTTGTCTTGTTTAATATATCACAGAAACAAATGACAGTATAACCGATGAAATGTGAGAAGAAAAAATGAAAATTTTAAATTTTAATCTAAATTAATGAATAATTTTTGAATTAATCTAAATTTCAAGAGTTTATATTTTAAAATTAAAAAAATAAATGTAAACTCTTGAAATTTTAAATTAATTTAGATTAAAAATGTATTACATCTTAGATAAGGAATGGATGGTCATAAGATTGAAGATGTAATAACTAATGAAACATGGGTAGTCTTAATCAAAGCTGACTGACCGGTGACCAAGGAAGCTTTAAATTCAGTAGAAAGGAATGGTTTTGTTTGCCCTAATTTAGGGTCTGCTTTTATGACATCATCAAAGTTGATGGAACCAAAAGACTGACTAAAGACTGAAGAGTGGTCCTAATCATAATATCATTCTTCTTCTGCCTTTTTTTTTGGTATCACATTTAATTCTCACCGGACACTAATTTATGTGAATAATTACCCTGACCCTACTACTACTATTAATTAATTAATTAATTATTATTATTATTATTACTTATTCAAATTATATTTATTTTTATATTTTTACCATCCAAATAAAAAACACAAAACAACACAACAAATTCAATTTCTCTATTTTGAAAGAGTCGGGAAAGAGACATTAATTATATGCAACTTTTTTCTTATATTTTTTACAAAAATATTATTTTCATGACTCAAACCTATGACCTTTTAGTTACAAAGGAGTAACATTACCGGTTACTCCAAAGATCGACTTCATTTTTATCATCCAAATTAAATCATAAAAATTTAAATCCGCTAAATTATTAGTTTGATTAATTTGAATAACATTTTTTTATTAATAATCAACCAATTTATTAATTAATTGACTACTTTCTATAAATTAATTATTTTTTATAAATCACATTAAACTAATTAATTTTTATTTAATAGTGTTTGTCTTTAATTAATTTCAACCTCATTCATTAGTAAAAGTATTTTTTTCTATAATACTATTTAAAATTATGTAACTTTACGTAATCTTCATTATGTATTGATTTTATAACATATTAATATCAGTTAAACTTTAAACCTTACATTTTTTATTTAATCAGTTTAATTTCTAATTCAATTCTTAAAATATTGTGTAAAGATGATAAAATATATTATCCCCAATAATAGAATATGATATTTCTTTTTTTCAAACGGTACATAGGTTTAATAAATTTGTTTGAGCGGCTGTAAACGTTTTTTTTTTCTTCCAAAAGGTGGTTAAAAACGAATGGACCTGTAATACCGGTTTCTTCTGTACCATTCTTATAGGTACCAATTAGGCTGATAATTGTACTATGATGTAATACTCATTGTTTTTGAGTTCCAGACAGTAACTTGTACTTCTCTAGTTTTCCTATTAATAAGAAATTCTGGTTGTCTGCCTAGTATAAATTTCCTTAATCGGTAAAGA